>WEDG01006400.1:255000-457678 GCA_017591395.1 Schistocephalus solidus
AAATTTCTAAGGCCAGATATGCACAAAAGTCACTGGCGAAAACCATCAATAGAATCACTCAGGCTGCAGTCTTTTCTGAACGGAGCCTCACCAAGTTCTGGGGCGTCCTGAGAAAGATATAAGTGTAAGTTTTCTTCCGCTAAATTCCAAGAGGGGTTAGATTAGGAGACGGGAATATGTATCGCTCTGCAACTGGGTACAACGTTGGCTATCAAACTTTGGAGTGGTACATATTCCCGTGCCCAACTGAAGTAAGTAGCAAATAAGCAACTCAAAAGGCTGAGTGGGTATGGGAAAGTTAAGTTACTTTAGTGGAATTTTTGGACTTGCGATGAGATCAATCTTCGGGACCATGAGATCAGCAAAAATATACCAATAATTATGAAGGCGACTGGAACATAATAATGATCAATATTTGAAATTCTTAGGGTGTTTACGGGATGCAACGTACTTAAGCGAACGTTGCTTGGAATGTTGATGAAATCATTATAAATGTCATGCTTTTCGAGCAGATGACGGCACTTCTGATGTCCGGTCCCGGCGATAAACATCCTGGCTGCTAAAAGTAAAGGATGACCCGCCTTCAGATTGAGTCTGGCGGTTTTAAAGAACTTGTCACCATATTGCACTGCTGCTTTCTGTTCACCTATGCGTCGTGTCAGAATTCTTCTGGTTTGTCCTGCAGAAGTATAAGAAGCAGAGGATGGGACAGATGGCACATTTTTGTTCATCTTGAGTTAACCAGTCTTTGATTTGCATGACGCAACTGCTCATGACGTCTGCGGAACTTTGTGCGTACCACCCAACCCTGCGTTTTAACATGCAATTTTATGACTCTCAGATATTCTGCCTAATGGTAAGACACTCCGAATATCAGATTAAAAATTGGATCATCCTCTTGTGGGCAGACATAAAAGTAACATAGTTAAGCATACTCTGCTAACAGCTTGAGAGTTCAGGTAATGTACCTTATCTATTGACTCCTGACCAGTCCTCTGCTAAATCCATTTGGACATGTAGGACTTGAGTACGGGGCTTAAATTCGTAAAGGTAAAACACTGTCGCAAACATAGTCGTTGAATAATAAAAAAAGTGAATAAATTGATTTATTAAACACACAGAGAGGTACGTTCACGATAAATAAAAATGCATTTTCGAGCGAATTGTAGAATAAAATAAACAAACACTGTACACTGTTCAGTTTGTAGTTAAAATAGACAGTCTGATAAGAAAAAACGTCAGCGAACAATGAAAACCCCAGATGAAACTTGCCGAAAAAGACAAGGGAGACTAAAATGGCCATTTCTGGCTCATAAGGCGTCATCAGCCAGCCAATCACAGGTGGTGCACCACCCGAGGCTCGTTCATAAACGAATGGAACCTCTTTCAAATGGGGTCAAAAAATACAAAATGAATGTAATTTGCTAATTTTTAAAGCAGAAAAAAATTTCTCACTGCAAGGTAAATAAGCATGCAGGACACAACCGTGTTGCAGGTCGTTCCTCGTTGAGAGATGAGACTATTCGCTAGAGATGCTATCCAAATATCGTTTTGTGATTACAGTGGAAGCAACAGTCAATAGGGCAAGACAGCAGAACGCATTTTGATCGTTCACAGTCCATTTAGAGCCCAAGCAAGGAGGGGAGAATCAAGGCTTTGAGGACCAACAAAACGCGTGGAGATGGAGCCATAATACTTCGTTGTTGACAGAATAAATTACCAGCAAGTGGCCGAAAATAGAGGAATCCATCATGATCTTGAACAAAACGCTTTAATCGCAGAAAGGAGATGACGTTAAAAGTGCCGAAGGTCATCGCTGCAAGGGGTACTATCATTGAATTTTGCATCCAATTAAAAAAATTGGCTGTGAAAATCGAAGTGACTCTCAATTCGACCAAGTAAAGCATGAATTATCTGCCCTTCAATTTCAGGAGATCCCTTTTTAGGGTACTGAAGTCGAGTGTTTAGGAACGAGCCGGCCAATACTGGCTTAATCTTCGTTGAGGTAAGTTGCTAATGTCATTAAGATTTAAACATCGATAATTTAGGCGATGATCTTAATTCTAGTGAAAGATTATTCAAACGTAAAGCATGTCTGATTACAACTAATAGCGAGCATTTACACATAGAGCAAAGCATCAACGCAATAACACTGGAAGAATTATGCGTGACTTTAAACAAATCTACTGGAGTGACAACATCAATACGTGGAAGGTTACGGCAAGACTTAATGCGAAACAGGAAGCAAAGGCCAGCTTTGAGCCGCCTTATCCATATAAACATAATATTCGCCAGTCGACCTCTCTTAGCATAAGTTATACGGGATCTAGCACGGGGAAGGGTCTTCGTATAAAAATATCTGAACTTTTTTCCATTTTGCTATGGCCACAGGCATCCATTAGACCAGAGAAGGGACAGTAGTATTAGAGGACGGGAAGAACAAACGGTTAATGAAGTCAACAAAAATTTTTAAGACCAATGTACATTTCGTGCTTCATACTTGTATTAATATTCCAGGATGCCAGTGCCTTACAAGGTATAATGTTTTCTCTCCCAACCATGGGTTTTATCGAAGATTTTTCTCACTTCGTTTAGCTGTTTTACCATCTTTAATTTTATTATCCACACCTGCTGAGCTCGAGTAAATACGAAGACTGATACCGTTTCCAACTAAAAATCGTATGTCAAACGTAATGCGCATTCAACTGTCACTTAAGACGTAATACGAAACTTCATTTGCTGAAAACTTACTGAACGGTCACGCCATTCAAACGAGGTCTTATGTACTGAATATTCTGCGTTGATTTGACAAAGCACCAGTTTGAACTTCGTCTCCGTAGTGAAGTTTAAGAAACGGTTCGATTGTTCCGCGAACTGAGGCTGCACATTGCTCTGCTTTAGCAACTAGGCTTTCAGGGCACCCGATATTTAATTTGCAGAGACCTAATCCGCTCTCCATAACAGGGTATTGTAACTTGTGCGGCGTGATCGCTTCGAGGTGTGTCGCGAAGTTGGTTAAAACGATGCACGTGCCTGCGTTCATCGCTGGATCAGTGCGTGGGCGGCCGCCACTGGATCAAACTGTCGTGTGTTTGTTAGCCCTCCTGACCATTGTCTTCAAAATACGATCATCAGGTTGTCCGCAGACGAGGACTTTCAAACATGGGAGCAGGTACTTAGTTCCTTCCGTCATCCTGATATTGTCTTTAGAATTTGACAGGCGCTTCTTGCCTTCACCAAAGAACGCAGTTGCAGTTATTGTCTGTCTTCTAATGAACTACAAGCAAATTATTTAGATTTTGTATGCCCGGAGTAGCTTATTTTCTTATAATTGGTAAGGATTATTTATACGGCCCATAAATAGAACATACAAACCGTAACCACCCGTAGTATAGACGGCTTTGGACCAAATTCCTGGGAAATTAGGTAAGGGTCATATTTGGGATTAAGGTGTTTGCTAAATATAGGGTTAGGGTGAGTAGTAAATTAATGGCCAGTATTAGGGATAGAATACGGGAATGGGTGCTCTTCCTGCAATTATGTACAGGAAAACCTTTGTTACCCTGTCAGGGCGTGCTTATTCCAATGTCCAGTATAGGGGGTCATATAAGTGATCGTTCGTTTATAACCAAACGCCTGCTCAGACTTATGCATTAAAGAAAATGACTTATAAAGGAAGCCAATCTTGCGACTTTATCGCTTGAAGTTTAACTGCGCTTTGTCCTACTGCAAAGCCAAATCAAATTTATTTAACAGATGAACATGTTGAAGCAAGAGGACACTTCCGAAGACAACGGTCCCAAAGTTTTTATAATTCTATTCAGAGGGACCCCTTCACCTAATTTGCTAGAACATGTTTTAGTTGAAGAGGCTAAAAGCAACTCATCACTTATCAATACCCTGCTAGTTAGAAAAGCTACTGTTGAATTTGCACTGTTTTCAAAACTGATATAAAGTTTCCGCTTGACACATTGGTTGGAAAAAGCGAGGAAAGGGAAAGCAATATTCACGCGGAAGCCAAATGGCGTAAATGTAGCATATCTTGTGACTCGAAGTTTATGGCTTAACGCTGAATATAATTACGGACGTTTCGAGCAGTTTGGAAGTGTTGTATGCCACCTGCAATTGTGTGCAGTCCCCAGTCCGGCAACTGAAAATAACAAGATAGCTATTCAGCATTTTCGAACGTTTTCTTTAACATAATTTATTCAGAAAAAGCGCTCAACCTCTTACGTTTTCAGGTCAGTTTCCATGATATTTTAGACTTCAGTTAACTAAAACAATGGTAGTGACTACTGAGTGTTTTGGTTGGTACGATAACAACCTTGAAACCACAGGTTTATAGAAGGGATTATGTTTATTAAGGAAAGTGGTTTGCGAAACTCTTTATCTTCAAAAGTTCATTTTAAGCTCTATATCCCTCGTCAAAGCGGCAACATCTGGGGATGTAGCACAGAGAGGAACCTAACTAATCCTCATAGTTGGCCTGCAGGGTGCAGTTTTTATTCGCCCCGAGGTTATGCCACTGGTTTGCTATGCAAACCCCTTGTGTGCATCGTCTAGTAGAGAAAGTTGTTCTCAGTTATAGTTAGCATAGCAAAAAGACGGCTGCGCAAAGTTATAGGTGCTGATTTTTTTCGGGTAATGTAAGAGTTATAGCGCCTTCAAAAAGCACACGCCAGGCCAAGCCCCTGAACAAAATGCACACAACTATATGATTTACTGACAACGATCCAGCTGCAACTAACAATGCGAACACGAAAATCATACAGTGATTACCTTGACCTTCGCAAATACAAGCGGAAAATACGTAGCCCACACGCATACAAACTGAGCAAATTGAGTAAGATAAAGTAATATGCAAACAGGCTATAAATTGAATTTTTCACATGGATGTGATATAAAGGTGTCATTTTGGTTGTTTTCAGCTGTAAAAATGTTTGAATTGACGTCTACTTTTTGTAAAGGATTGGAAATCCCGTAGGAAAATAACGTTAGTTTAGAAGAATTGCTCACATTTCAAAAACGTTTTTAATGTCTAAAAAACCATAATTAAATTGCAAATGACGTCAGAATGGGCCTGGTATTTCGGGACTTTAAACGTTACTGAAAAGGAGTGGTTGAAACGTTAAAGTTTTAGGTTAAAATATTCTGAAAACGAATAAAATTCAGGATTTTAGTTTTTCGAGAGAAATGCAAGGAAAGTTATTTTTGAGCGCCCACCACATTCTCAAAATAACAGCATAGCAGTAAAAACTTCTCCCTACATGAAAAGAAAGCGGACCATAAAAGCAGTGTAATGATTTTCATTGTAGCCGAAGGTGACTGCCAAGAAAATTAAAGCAGCTTCTTTATTATCCGCAAAATTATCGCAAAAAGTGCTGCGAAATAAAAATGCCAATGACAGTGCTCATTGTCAAAACGTCCCTTCCTAACCCTGTTTTACGGAGCTGGGTGCTCACTTGTTTGTTGTATATAAAATGAAACTGTTTCATTCCTTTAGTACGATACGCGTGAGCGTTCTTTGAGGAGGAGCCAGAGTCGTGGCGAAAAAAAGCTTATAGATGAGTGCAATATTTTTTAAAAGCCTATATATGACTGTCTTTCGGAATGGTCAAGTAACCGTTTTTTTAGTACTGTGATTCAAAACCTTTAATTTTGAATGAACAGCATCCGATGGCTGATTGTAATATAAGTAATGTTTAATTTCTTTTCAAGACTTATGCTGACTACTTCACTTTTCCTTATTATACGGGGCCTTCATAATCTTAGTTGAGCAAGGACGTTTGGTTGCCATAACTTCGTTAATAATAAAAAGCAAAGCGTTTTGTTACATAACCATCGAAGCATATACAATTATTCTAGCGGAAAGAATGTGTATGCAGAGTTGAAATATCGGCAAGTAGAAACTCGCACTGTGTCGGGCAATCTGTGCGCCGAGGCAGCATAGCCTACTGCAAAACGAATCAACGTAGTACGTAACCCGACGCTGTCCGCTGGATTCATACGTGCTTGCCTGTCATAGGTCGGCCAATGCGTGCGTAAATGTAGAAGCCATGGTTGGTATATGTCCAAAGGCGGCGGGGCAACTTACATCGGGTTGACATTTTAATTAGCCATTTGAGGTAAAAATGTCCTTCCTCGAGTGGGACGTAAGTTATAACAGTTATCGGAGCTTTTCTGCAAAGGTATGAAAATGGAATAAAATGTTGGCCCTTATATTTGAAAATTAAGTAGAATCAAAAGGAAACAGTCAGGAGAATTTGGATTTGCATTCATAGTGGATTTACAAGCAGAGGTCAAGAGGTTTTACCTAAGTGGTAATGTAAGCCTGCAGAACATGGTATAAATATAGTGCTGCGCACGTTGCTGTTTGTTCTTACTTTTGTCAAGAATTATCATGAGATTGAAGACGTTGATTGGATGAAGAAACTTAGTTAATAGTTATCCATGGTTTCACTTCAGCTTCGTTCTGTTCCACTTTCGTGCCATTATGCTCACCAAGAAAATTCCCAGAACATAACTTTACATCAGCTCAAAATTCAAAAGTCTCCTTTTTACAAAGCTTGCGTTTGTTATCGACTGTGAAAATGCCAGATTGCAAGCTCACCAACCTAAGTCCTCAACCTAAACTGATATGTGTGACATTAATCAGCATATATTAAAGCAAAGCACACTGCTTGTCAACTAGTGGTGAGCCGTCACATTGTTGCCGTATAGGTAAATGCTACACTTACTGCAAAACAAGGCTGCTCGGAAACGAGGTAGTAATGCGTGGCTTTTGCCCCCATAAACGTTTTAATTACGGGAGGCTACATATATGTGTGGAAAGCACTGGGAATAAAATCTCAGGAACGCTGCAAACGGAAATTTACATTTGTAACGACAGAGTTCACCGAAAAAAGAACATATAGAAAACGTAACAAATAAATTGACGTAGAAAAAGGGAAAGACTAGTGATATTTGATGAAAAATAACCGTCTAGCGCTTTTTGGTTAGTAAGTTTCTAGAAAGTGACCTAGTAAGCCAGTAAGACATTCAACTGACCAGCTTGTTCGTGATGATTTCCGCACTGTCATTATTAAATTTTAAATCAGACTTTCGAATTAACACATTTTGCCTGTCCCGGTGCACATTTCAGCAATTGGGACAAACATACTTTTTTAAAACGAAAAACCCTTTATTCGAGAAATAAATTCAAAGCCGAACTTGGTTGCTACCAAATAAGCACAAGAAAGAATATTTTATGCACGTTTTCTGTAACATATATTTGCATCTATAAGGGCCTCGAAAATTGACGCGAAAAATGAATGCCACTTAGGTAGTCATTTTACTAGGGTCACTTTTGCAGGCGTCGGAACGAAGTTTGTGCAAAAACCGATAACTTGACATAACGGAAATATCTGGGGATTATGCTGCAACGCTACCTCAATAATCTTTACTTATCCAAAAAAACATTTAGATCTAATCAGATAGCAAATCAATTGCATCTTCAATAAGGTTGTGCGCAACCAGGAAAAAAGACGGGTTTAAGAACGCAGGCAGACACTGATAGTTATCTAAAAATAGGATTTTTGTCCTAATACTTATTGGAAGCATATCTCTTCAGAAAATCAGCTGGGACGTTATTCTATTAAATGATGGTGAGCGCTTCATTAACAGAAAGCAGATTTCAAGATGTTGGTGAACACCACAGTAATGATGATGTCCTTTTCTGGTCTCCAAATTGGGAACGCTCTGAATTTACTAGCAACCCAAGCGATAGAACAGGGAATTTAAACCCCCATTGTATGGGTGACCTTGCACCAAATTCTGAAGAGGTTGGGGTTTAAGTTGAGGCTATATTTCACGTTGGTGTTATGGTTAAGGTTGGGTAAGGGTGCAAGGTGGGGAATAAGGCTGGTAAGTGCTAAGTTTAGGGTTAAATTTGAGGCTGAGGTTTGGAAAAGGGTTAATGTTAGGACAAGGACACGAGAAACGTTAAACTTTGTGGAATGTTGCTCAACGCTGGGACTCCTATTTCCATCTCTTACCATCCAGTCATCAAGTGTGAACAGTTTTGAAAATCACAAATTTTGCAGTATGAGCACTAAAGGAATCCTTCGAGGAAACGACCACCTTGCTCCTTTTCTTGGGATTTTCTAAAAATAAGGCCTCGTTGCAGATGTGAATGCTTTTCCAGAAGTATGTTTTGCGATCTGCATGCTGCTTAGCCAAAAGTACCATTATTAATGCTCTCTACCGTAAAGGGTATTCTCGTGGCATCTTCTAGGTTAAGACAGTGTTTCGTCATCTGATCCCTAGTTATTTACAGAAAAACCATTTACAGACGATCTTTGTGGTTAATCTTCAGGGGCGTATAATTAATTTTTAGTATGCATGCTGCTTAGCCAAAAGTACCATTATTAATGCTCTCTACCGTAAAGGGTATTCTCGTGGCATCTTCTAGGTTAAGACAGTGTTTCGTCATCTGATCCCTAGTTATTTACAGAAAAACCATTTACAGACGATCTTTGTGGTTAATCTTCAGGGGCGTATAATTAATTTTTAGTATCAGACAGATAAAATCGTCATTTTGCTTACTTGAGGTAAGATTTCACTTGTATTGGTTATTTTAAAGAGCAAAATAACATTTATTTGACCCCGTTTAAAAAATATTTTTGGCCTTGGAGGATTCGAATCCATGCCAACAGGGGAAAGGCTTTAAACTCATGGCACCCATTGTGGGGCCTTGAAGCTCAGTTGGCTACAGTGTTGGCTGTACGAAGGCCTTCCTTTTGCAGACGTGAGTTCGAATCTATCGAGGCCACCAGGTTTTTCACAAGTGGACCAAACTAATTATTCAAATCTGCCAAACACCGCTACTAATTAATTGTGCATCGTTGTCATCTGGTGGATCTTATATTGGTTACTTAGGAAATCCTGCTTGGACAGTCAGCTTACTGTATCGGAATCGGGGGATTCCACACGTTGCAGTAGGTTGGGCGGCTAACTTGTCCCAAGTGTGATTAAACTCATGGCTTCCGGTAAGGGCCTCGTAGCTCAGTTGGTTAGACCGTTGGTTAAACTAAAGCCTTTCCCTTGATTGCGTGGGTTCAAATTCCATCGATACCGCCAAGTTTTTCCCAAGTGTGTCAAACCATGTATTCAAATCTGCCAAAATCCTCTACAAAATAACGTTTAAAATTGAAAACTTCATAATACTGGCGACAGCCATTCATTTGCTTTTTCCGTGTCCTTTCAAGGTCTAAGGCAGAGAATTCACAATCACAACTTATTATCTGGGGTGTTTTTCGATATAATTGTCTGTGCAACACTGTGACATTTTCAGCAGTACTGCTTGGACTTTTCTCCTATTTGCAGCATGGATGAAAGCTGGAAGTACTCAATTACTCACACCGCAGACGTCTTTTTCCAATGAATGTTTGCTTCTCGTCATGTGGACTGCCAATCCATCTATTTTTTGACTAAAATACCTGTGCACGCAAAAGAAGCTCACTTCAGAAGCAATGAGTTGACGGAAAAGCTGCTCAAATCAGTCAGCAGAAGGCACACGTGCGTCATACGTTTCAGTTCAATGACAAGTCAACTTAAAAAAGCTCACTTGGTACCGTCTAATTCTTTTGCAAGTCCTCACCGATTTCAAATAAATCCAACCATATTTAGTCCCCGGACATCTCCGCTTAAACTAAGCTCAAAACTTAACCAACGTAAACACATGCTTTTAAGAACCCCATGGAACACTATACTTTCTAAATTTTAGAGTGAACTGTCAAAATCAAGTAAGTTCAATCTCACTTATCCGCAGCAGAAAGGTTAAGATAATTTGGATTCATTCGGGAAAATATATACGTCGATTTGCTTGTCAATTATTTCTCAACAGTCTATATAAACGTAGTGGAGAATCAACATTGCCGTCCGAAATTTACGTTCACATATCTGATAACGAGTACAGTCACTTCGTAGAATGTACGAAAAGTCCGAAAAGAAGATAATAATTTTATTTTTCGAGCACATTACGTGAATTTTAAACTAAGCCAGAGCGTGATCCTTGGAAACTCTAACGACGTCTTCAGTTAGGGTAAAAGAAATTGCATGGTTAATCATGGTTTCACATACATCCTAGGGTTTGCGCTGCAAAAACTGAGCAATCTCTTTTTTAGAACAATGAAACGACATTTTAGTTTCAGTTTTTTATAATTTTTTGAACACAGCCAAACCGTTTTCTACTGTCCTGCCTGATATAAAACCCGCTCCTTTCAAGTACGAATCAAATGAAAACGCTAGTTCCTGAGTTTCTGTACCAGCAGACAGTGAAAGAATAGAAAAAACTTTATTTGAAAATCAAGAACAGATTACAGTTAGGGAGTTATACAACGTGTCACCCATTAGCGCCCAAAATTACTCGCATCAAATCTGTACGCGAGCATTTTTGAGCACCAATACTGTGGAGGTCAAGTAGAAAGTCGCTCCCTGTCAGTGTGCTCTCCAGTCTTTATAAACTGCTTTCTACTATCTGGCCAGAACAAGCATCGAAGATAATCCCCACTAATCAAGATATTACAGTGGAGCAGGAACCCCACCCTGTAATACTGATAGGTTAACGCTGAGTTTCAGAGAATTTAGGACTAAGGTGATGGTTAGAGTTAGGATAAGGGTCACGACACACAAACAGGTACCCTCCTTGAATTAAGCGTCAGGCTACCTGTATAACGGTGGGAATTCCTATTCTCATGTGTCACCGTTAAACAATCCAACAGTGTTGCAAACATTTCCTTCCATTTTATATCTAGTCTGGAAATCGCAGGCCCCAAATACCGTTATTTTTGGATTTTAATCGACTGGCAGCAAGGGTGCATAGGCAAATCGTCCATGCCGAAACTGTTCAACGGTGAACAATAGTCTGATGTTATGGATTCTGTAAATAAACATGCATAACAGGCCCAAGAAGGTCTCAGCCGCTCGAGGTTATTGCAAATTATCTCTCTCATCTGTCCATATCAGAGTGACTACTTTAAGGTTCTGTATCCTTTTAGGTACCGCTAAAAAGAGCTCCGAGAAGAAGTTGGTGTCATAACTGGGACAAGAAACATATTAGTTTGACGGTTCCGAAACTTTCTTGCTTTTATTCTCAGAGTAGGGGGGTTGCAGCTACTGCAGGCCATGATTTGTTTTGGCGAAATTGAATATCTTCAAGGATTCAGATTTTAAAGGCTTCAGCGTATGTAATTGCGAAGTCAATCGTTTTCTACACTGAAGCTTAGAGCATGCGAAGTAACTCATGAGATACTATCAGCCAACAGACTAATTTGACAGATTAATGATTAAGAAATCTGCTTATATGAGTAAGTGACATCCGAAGGGTCCGCGGGAAGACTGAGTGTGAATAATAGGCGTCTGGATGATGACGACATGTAACGAGTCCACTGATATTTTATGGAACTAATCTCCGGCCGTATATACTGTTTCTCGTTGGCTAACAGAGTGATATTCGAGATTTGACTTGACGAAATTGGTTCCATAAAGCCTGTTTGTAAAATTTGGAGGTATGCCTGTCGTTATAGGATTAATGATACCAAGATTACCGCCCCTTTCCAAAATAACGTAAACAACCGAGCAGGAAATGCATGAGGCACGAGACCTGAATCACAAATCCGTTAAGATATACACTGACCTGTTTTTTATTTACTAATTAGCGTGAAGCTTTGCTCAAAGACACATAAGGACACCATGAATGGTTGAAGTCAGTAAGTTTTAATTGACCGCTTTTAGAAAAAAGAGGCACGCGTGACGAACCAACTAGCACTATTACCTTTCTAGCGATGATTACACACTTAGTGCGAATACGAAATGTTTGAAGTGGCAATCCACTTTTACAGTTTTATAGTCTTGTTTCTTCATCTTCAGGAGAAGACGCTGTCAGAATGCTTACCTTTTATGATGGTTTATGGTAAATACTGTCTAAGTAAAATCGATTCTGAGGTGGTATAGGTTTCACTATCCCCCACTATGAAGCAATCAATTTACTAAGCTGAGGGCCATGCAGTGCAGCTTGGGCGCAAAATTATATATTTTGGTTTACACTTTAAGGAAAAATCTAAACTGTCTACGTGGGTAGATAACAACACTTCCCGTGACTTCTGCGCTCCAAAAGATGGCCACTTGTGGGTACTGCTTATTATGGAACCACGCTTGTTACAAAGAGTTTATGCTGTCTTGCAATGTTTTCTTCATAAATAAATCACTTATCTGTTGCAGAGGAATGGAAAATTAAACAATGACAGGGTTTGATTTACTTACTAAAACTACATTGAATTTTTCCTGAGTTCCTGTTTTCGTGTCAAAAATGGTAATTGACCTATCTCGTAACACTAAAACCAAAATTCTGATTTTTTTCGATTATAGGTTGTAATGTTGATTATCGTGCAGCATTTTTCTAAAATATATCAGCAACGACAGTTTGTCAGCTTTTGAATGAGTTCCTTTTAGGCCATATGAAAATTAAATAAAATTTCTAACAATTACTTAATTAGTACGAAGTCTTCCCGTTGCTTTTCAGGGGCATTGTAAATAAAAATGTGTTTTATTAACCCGGCCTAAGTTATTATTTCTTGTATTCCTTTTAGAGAACACTAGGTTTGCTTTGGATTCTCTACTTGAGAAATTAGTATTCTTCGGTTTTGAAACAAATTTAATCCTTGAATTATTTTGAACCCCACTTACAGTTGCACCTCCACCAAGGGTTTCCAAACTACATGCTGTATACCCTCCTTCTAAGTAAAATCGCACATTTATTTCTTGTTGTAAGGACCTGTCATTTAGAGAACGTAACCGTTTACAATGAGGTTAGACCATGTTACATAATTAATAACCAACAGTAATGAACGGATAGAAACGATGCTATATGAGTGCACATTTCACGCTCCGAAAAAAACCTCATAATTACAAACTTTTCTAAACCGAAAAGCTAACCTTTCTTTATGTATAAAAGTTGAAGAAAACGTAATATGCTACCAAATGAGTACAATATAGAATATTTCTTTTTATATTTTATCAAATATGGTTGAAGAATAAAGAACTAATAAATCAATGTGATTATACATCCTACTTAATTTGCCATTTGTAACCGATTGTTTTTTTTGCAGATGGCCAGAAAGAATCTCACCCTGAAATATATTGGGATTATTTTTTAGGATAATGAGCATTACAGACCAATCAAAGCAATCCGTTCTAATCGAAAACGCTTTCAGAATTTCGGTAAACATTTCATGGCAAGGATTTCCTCCAATTGGCTGCCACCCCAGATTTCAGACCGACCGATCAACTCGTTAAGTAAATTGGTTACTTTTTTTATATCCAAGACCGGCCAGTTTTCAAGCACGGGACTCTATGCATTTGAACTTGCTCTCCATCACCATAGTAAAAACTTGTGGTCGTCTTCTGAGCGCTGCGAAGATGACCGAAGCCTCTTAGCACGGTTATGCTTGCACAACCTGTGACTCCGTGACAAGTCTGGCAAGCTGAGGCGCCTATCCATATTTTGCTCTTTACTTGCAGGCCTACAGCGAACATTGCTTATTTGCAAGCCCACGGCTAGCGCCGAGGCGGCGAAGATATCAGCCAAAACAACAGATCCTGGCTCTGCATGTGGCGGGATATTTACGGTCGCCGAGCCCTGGGAGACTATTCTACTAATTCTCTCTAACTGCCTTTTGATTAGGGATATTGCAGCTTGAAGTCTTCCGAAGCAATTGGAACTAACTACCTGTTCTTTACTATTGATAGTCGGCTGCTAGCTAGACCGTGGATCCAGGAGAGTAGCATATTTTGGGTTCGCTAATCAATGCATAACAGTATAACGCCTATGTGGGCTACTTGACATCTAGTCAGTCGATAAAGCTTTGACCTCGTGTTTTACTAGTATTTATTTTAAAAATAAATACCCTGTTGTAAAGTGGATACCGTCAGATGAAGCCAAATCCGAGGTGGTTAGGCTCTTGTAGAGTGAAAACGAATCAAAACTGGTAGATGAGGGTTTGTTTTTTAGAAGTTTCATGTAAAGAATCTACCTAAATATTTTCCGCAACACAAGTAGAAGGCTGAGGTGTGGAATGCTATTCACTACTTGAATAATTTTTCTCGGTTTTAATAGCCATTGGTGTAATAAAATACCATCCGTGGTTTACTTCTCACCGCAGGAGGGCGCAAAGCCAATGACGGGAGGAGTAGAAAGGCTCCTTTTCATTTTCTGGTTGTCCTAAAGTAAGCCTATAACCATAAAAGTTCAGAAGGTACAAACTGCTTCGGAAGCCACTTTATTATCTGTCGGTGCATTCGGTGAAATAGGAAAGTTGACATTAGGTGTACGGGAAGCGATTCTGGACAAGTTTTCCCGAAACCAGTCGCTAGGGTAGTAATTCAGGGGATGGTAACATAAGAACAGTCAGGCAACAAAAGCAAGATAATGTCAAGGAGAAAAAGGCTGTGTAGCAACTTTTATCTTACAGGTCCCCGTCCGCACAGAGGGTGCATGCATTTCCGTTTATCAGGAAAGATCTAATAAGTCGCAGAAAATGTCTTATACACGAGTCAGTTTGTAGGTTGTCCCCAGCATGCTAATTATGTTAGATTGCTAATGATAAGTTCTTTTCTCTACTCAAGGGTCCTCACCGTTCTTTGCCTTATTTTAGCGTTTTGTCTGACGTCGAGCAGATGCAAGAGAAACGTTAACATGCTCGGAGATGGAATTGCAAAGCACAAGAAATAGCTGACCACTTGTATTGGACGCTCGTGATTAGAAATTCATTTTTGATATTCAAAATATCATGGCGACTGTCTGTAACGTCAAGCTGTTAATTCTTTAGCGTGAAACACAGATTTCTGGACCTGTAAAAAGAACAAATTCTTAAGCATGGTTTATAGCGAGTGGTATGGATGAGACGCCTTTTTAACGATTTCCTTAGCTTACAACTAATTATAATACAACACAAAATCGGCCGTTGCTAGATTTGATGCAGTAC
Organism: Schistocephalus solidus; assembly: GCA_017591395.1. Classification (NCBI taxonomy): domain Eukaryota; kingdom Metazoa; phylum Platyhelminthes; class Cestoda; order Diphyllobothriidea; family Diphyllobothriidae; genus Schistocephalus; species Schistocephalus solidus. The sequence continues at coordinate 270,021 of WEDG01006400.1, forward strand.
GGACTCATAAAACCTCGAAAAATATATCGCTCATAAGGCATTTGCTTACAACCATTTCTTTAAAAAATATGTTGAAGCCAGATTACTAATTGGTACTCGTCTCGAGATTTTAGAGGGAATAAGACAGACATAAAAACTCAAAACCTCCATTGTCTATTCTCAGTTACTTGTGTACACTCAAACACCTATAGTTTACGCATGTATTATAACGTAGATCAAACCATTAGAAATATTTGTCCATTTTGCAGTAAAAGATTAGCGAAACGCATCGCGGGTAACCTAAAAAGTATATTTTATGCTTTGCCTACACTAAAGAATTTTTAAGGAACAATGAGAACCAGGATTTATAAAAAGTGATAGTAACTTCAATAGACAAAAAAATTATGAAACGGTGTAATTGCACTTTGTCAGTCACTAAGTGGTTATTTAGGTGTTTGTCAAAGAATAGCTTCACGATTGGAGGAATACGTACTCATGTGTACTTTCTTATGGTGCATATATATATAATTAGCAGTCGTTACTAGGGGATGGGCACTCGGCTTTTAATCTCACTTGTCGCCAACCCCACCTCACACATGGTGAACCGCAATTAAACATTCCGACAACTCCAACCGACGCAGTGACCCCTAGATCCAACCCGGAACCATGATCGATAACCTAGCCGGTCGTAGTTACTCGCCGCCCACCTCCCCCTCCCAAACAAGCCAATGTAATTGTTCTCTCCTCATCCTCCCTTGTCCCAAAACATGCCCCGATTATTGGTCCACCCACCACCCACTCACACCAGCTGTTTATTTGTCACCATCTGTCCTGTCGCGCCACTTCACTTTCTCCTCTATTCATTTCGTCTGACGACGGGTTGGTGTCACCAACTTGAAAATTTACGAGTAAAACTCCATTTCCCGAAGAGCATTTTTCTTTTCATTCTACTATCTCGGGATGCAAACCACCTGTGTTATTCAATATATATATATATATATATATATATATATATATATATATATATATATAATGGCGCATAAACCACGCGCAATTATTACCAGAGTGGAGCAGGATGCTGTCAAGAGTCTGAGAGCTGACACGCATATTGTGATACTACCAGCGGACAAAGGACGTTCTACAGTCGTCTTGGATAAGACCGACTATATTCAAAAGGCCAACAACCTGCTGGAAGACCGACAGGCACATCTTCGATGCGATGGTGAACCGATGAAGAAGCTGATGATGCAGCTAGACAAAACGCTTGCCGATATGCAGACTAACAAAGTAATAAGTAAGTCGGTAAGACTGGCAATAAAACCATCAGATGCGGCCGCAGCAAGGTTCTACGGATTACCAAAAGTACACAAGGCTGATATTCCCCTCCGTCCAATTGTGTCATTGCGTGGTGCACCAACATTCAATCTGGCTAAATGGTTGTTCCGACACCTGAAGTCTCTTACCTCGGGCTTCCCGAAGCAAACAAGCTCCGTATGGGTGGCAAAGGTCACGAACAGGCAACCAATTACCAGGCCGAAGTCGGCCAAGTTATAATTGCAAAGAGGAGACACGACAGAGAATATGGGTAAATTGATACAGTCTGTTTCGGGCTTATATATATACGCGAGTTTTGTGAGTTAAAGTGAGAAAATCATACAGGCCTTATAAAATGTCCCATAGAATGTAAGCCTGGGAATAGAAGAAACAGATCATTGCCACAAAGGGACAAGATTAATGTTTTAACAGACGATCGACAACTGCTTCGCTCCGAACATCTACATAAGAGGCTTGGTACTTACACAGAAGTTGCGTTTCCTGATAAAAAAGAGAAGAAAAGAAAATATCAAGAAACAGGGTTTATAGTCCTGACATTTCGAAAACAACCAAGCATTCATCGTTGAAGGAAGGGTTGATCATGGGTAAATATGTTTAAGATGTCATCTTCCTAACGTGAAATTTTCATTTGTACGGATAAGAAGCAACAACAAATGCTCCTTGTCGTGCTTTCCTGCGTAGGAGAGTATGCATGTTTGACAGCTAAACGTTCACATAAAGCTGGCTCAAGCACCACCGGATTCACATAGCAAAGAGCAAAGCAAACTGACTAAAATGAAAAGGACATTTAATCAGCCGTGATTGAATTTTTTCTTAAGCTTGTCTGTTTAGCGTAAATTAAAATAAAAAGGAAGCCCAGTAGACTTACATAGAAAAGCGTAACATGATGCCATAGAATTGGACAAGTGCTTTACTAAATATATGATGCCAATAAATAACTTTGAATGTGTTATCTGCCTCTGCCAAACTGTTGGTTATTGAACTATTTTTCAAGCAAAATTACGGGCTCGCAGTTCGGTTATGGTACATCAAAGTGACAGGACGTAATAATTCCGATTCTTCAAATAATATTTAAGCTAAAATTTGATAGGAGTTACAGGATACGTGTAAGTGACAGCACAGGCACTAGCTAAAAGCCGAGACACGTGTTTCGGCGGTTTTCTGCCACAGGTTGACACGGCTACAAGGGGTCCACCTCATCAGTGGGCCTCACAGCGTTCCTCGTGTACTTTATGGTAGACACGTCAGTTTATAAATTACTGCTTTTCAATCTCAGAAATCGATCGCTAACCTGGACTGCTTTACTCCAGGTTGAGGATTCATTCCGAAGAAAATGCAAAAGCAGCCAAATGTATGTTAGCATGGGGGCTAAAACAAGCCAAAGACATAGGTAAGAAAACCCCATAAAGAATATCAGCAGAAATTCGTAGAAAACATTTTGGTCTGCAAATTATTAGTGGAAGCTGAGCGACCGTTAGGCGAACGTTAAAAATACGAAGGAACATTTCTTGCACTCACGTTCTATGAAATAACATTTAATGCTATGTGGCTTTCGATAGAGACCTTGTTGATTCATTGAGAAATCAGTCCCTTTTGACACAAAATGCCTTAGTTTTTAATTATAGAAAATAGATGATTTGCTGAAGTCTCTTCAACAATGTCGGGCACGTAGAGTATAACAGTTTTGCAATGCATAATTATTTTGGTATAAAGATATCCACAAAACTCTTGAAGATACTAAGAATCAACATGCAGCTAACAGTTTCACGGTCAATTCTGATCGTCATTACGTCATAGACCTCTTTTGTACCATCAAAAGGCTATCTGCGTCTAGCATGTTAGCACCTTAAGGAGCCGTCTATATATTATGCGTGGTGTTTTTCTTTTAAAATGGATTTTTATCGCTTGTAGTACTACTGGTTTGTAGCCATAATGAGATTGAGTGAGATTCCAAACAAAACAGTGAGGACAACGCGTCTGCTTGAGATAATGGTATTCCCACAAGGAATAGGATATTGTATGGACGTTAAGGGTGATAAAGGGTAAATTTAGTCGTTTTGACCATCAAGTTTGAATGCCGAAATCAACAATTATAATATACTTTTTATAAGAAGAGTAAGTAGAGTCTCGGCAAATACTTAAATTATTTAATTCCATAAGTGTGCTATGCGATAAAAAGGTCGCTTTGATTATATTTTTATGCTGAAGGACAAAAAAACATTTGCTATATTAATATAATTGCCGATGACCCCTCATCCACCTACGATGATTCTATCGGAAAAGGTTATATTATTTTTTCATAGTGGAGTGACTGTTTAAGCAGTTAAGACGTAAAGGGTTTTAGTTTTGACTAACTGCATTTTAATTAAAACCTATTAAGAAGGGAAATTAAAAATTGCTATAGGAAATAATTAACTGTTCAAATACACCAGTAATACAGCTGGGTCTCTAATTATTCCCTTATGAACAGAAATTCGAATAACGGAGATACTAGGACAATTCAGACGAGTACAGCAGGTAATGCAGATATGCGATGACAAGTTAGTTTAATTTCTCCAGTTTCTCTGGGAGTTGTTGTGCAAGTGAATCGTCCGGTCTCGATTTACTAACCGTGGATCCTTTACAAGCGGTCTTTGTCACACAATTCCTTCGCTGTTGCACGTTTCCCCAGCTGCTAAAAATAGCATCGTAGAATTGGTATTATGGACCACCGTATTGTTAATGAAAAAATGCTTTTGGATAAGCGACTGTTTCGCGCGTATTTTGTTGCTTTTCCGGAAGTAATTCAATGTTCAAAGCTCTAACATGTCTCGCATCATAGCATTATATGGCGCAGCTTAACACTCGCAGCAGGAACCTCTCGTTTCGATTCGTGACCAACACAAATGAGGATGCTTGAATACACCAGGTTTTCTCGCATGTCTGTTTATCTCCAGGTGCCAAAGACTATACACAGACACTATACGTATGGACTCGCACCCCGATAACGCCAGAGGGATACACCCATCTACTTTCCACTTAAACTTGGGAGAAAATACAAGATCACAGTGGCAGCAGAAGTGATATGTCGTATGAAAACTGATGCAATTAGCAGTGAAGTCTCAGTTTTTCGATCGTATGGTAATTCATGTTAAGCAAACTAATACGGATTTAGCTGACATCTGCCTACATATATCTGAGAAAAAAGGTGATCCTGGGAACTATTTATGTATTTTTCTGAAGTTTCAAAAGTGCGGAAGCATTCACTCTCGGGTGTGACTGTTTTCGCACGTCAGAGTACTTAAAGGTGACGATGGTCACCCCAACATGATATTAGTGGCATGAATCATATTCGCAAACATCACAGCGGAGGCTAATGTGGGGTTTCATCAATCTTCCCGTTCGGTCATACAACGCGCGGTAAATTGAGTTAATGTTAGTCGTTTGTAATCCTTAAGGTGTTGAAATATTCACAAGTCGGAATTCAATAAACACAGCTAGGAGGTTTTTAAATTATCGCAGACTAGGCCTTTCGTCGTGTCCAAGAGAATTCCTTGTCAAACTTGAAATAGTTACGAGGCCCTTAAAATTAAAGATCAACCTTTACTCGATAGTTGAATTCACAATTACGAGGTATATTGTAAAGTCACTCCAATTGGCTTAACCTAAAATCTTATATATTTCGTTTTTTTGGTTAGTGGTGCTATGGCATACGCTTTTGTATGTAACATCATTACACATAGTTGGAACTGTTTCAAAATAATATAGAAAATTTCCGCACTATTCAACCACTAATAAAACACACTCTATAGGATTCACAACGGCTAGAGTTCTGGGATGCGATTCAGGTAAATAAATAGAACTCACTGGAACTGGTTTGTAGTGTCGCTGATGTTTTAAAGACCTTGGCCAGCTCTCTATTTTCGAAGCGTCTTCTGCTAATATCAATCAGTTTTGAATGACAGGGTGAACTTATTGGCTTTGAACTGATTGATTTTTCTCTCGTTTATCCCCTCGGCCTCTGCGTGGATGTTTGTATGTACAATTTGAAGGCCGCTGGTTTTCGCACATCTTCACATCGATCGAGGGTGCTTGTAAGCCCGCTTCCTCTTCCAGTGGGTTAGTCGCGGTGCCTTCTTTGCTTAAATGTCTTAGTTACGGTGTAACCATCTTGTTCTTGTCTTTATGCATGGAATGACGCAGGACTTTATAGGCCATTTGAAAGTCTAGATGCCTATTGATATAGTTTGCATCTGAATGGCATGCCTCAAGCCTAATTCGTACGGCTTTTGAGGTTCCTCAGTCTACGATGGTCGCTCCTTGAATGGCAAAAGTTTGGCCAGTCTCTCCAATATGGACTGCAAGCTGTGCGTTTGCGTCTAGGCTCCGACCCGCAAGTTTGTGCTCATGTAGGTGGGTCGAAGATTTTCGTCCAGTTTCATCGACGTTGTTGCAGTCCCGTATATATGCCGATAACGTGGTGCATTAACTGCCAGAAATGGCATCATGATACGACCGCCTTGCGAACCTAGCCGTCACTTAAAGGCCAAATTGAGCACCAGTGAGCCAAACATTTAAAAACCTACTGAACCTCCACAACACGTAAGTTCCTCAAACGTAGACTTCGATTTCTACTATGGAGTTGTTGGCATCCAACGAGTTCCAAACTTCTAGTGTGGTGGAGTGCCAGCCTTTCAGGAATGAAGGAACAGCTGTGCTTCACATGTAAACATGTGAGAAGTCATCTTGGGAAAACAACGCAGGGTAATGTTGGCATTGTCTACAACTCAGAGGTGCACATATCAGGTCACCAGTGCCATAACTGCTTCCCATGTACTATACTACGATACCGCCAATCTTCCTGATGAACAGGGTATGATGGTCGTTCTGAGTGATCAGACCGAAATGCTTTTTGCTGGGAACAATGTCCATAGTGATTTTTTCTATATGGCCTCGCGATGTTGGTGCTAGTTTTGTATTGGTGTTCGGGCACGCCTCAAAAATATGTGCAGATGCTACACATAAATAGTGTTTCTACGGTGAAATGATCAGGCATATCCTAGTATGTATTATTAGTACTGTGAGGAATCGGAAGGGTGGAGAATCGGAAGGGTGGAGAAATAAAAGTCTTCCAAGAGTTGAGCCCTTGGCTACTGGGCAGTGGAAAAATGTTTATGTAAATAGCGACCTACTTACCGAGTTCATGCTAAGCGGTTTGACCCTTAGATATCTCTGCTGTGGACACAGCAGAAAATATCTGATATTCTGTTGCTGATATTATGGAAACAACCAAAATCCGATCAAGGACATAGCTACTTAACTAAGCTGGCCCACTTCAGTACTAGAATCCTACACAGTACGTGATGCTGACGCTGGCAGTAATAATGGCTTTGCATATGCCTTTCGGAGGGTACTAATAGGACTCGGACTTCCTGCTGTGGAAGAGGCACTACACGGGTGACATGGGAAAAGGTACCCCCGAATAACAGTTGGTCATAAACTAAGTACCCGTGTCCTAACCTTAACCCTTAACTAAGCCGTAACCCCTACCTTAGCACATACACTAAACTTGATCCTAGTCCAATATCCTAGCTTAAGCCCAAGCCCAACCCTAACACTCATGAAATTCGACGCATATCCACTTGCAATACGCGTGTTATCCATTGCCTTTTCCTACCGGACATCATCATTACTAGGGACTTCTGTTTAGCTAATTTCAGCCTTTTCGGTGTGTTGCTATTAACCAAACCCTTCTCCGAGGCACATTGATGTGAAAATGTCTAGTCTGTACCAAATGTTTTTCTGCAGCCACCTGCCAGGGCACAGCAAGCATCGACTAGATTTTTGGTGGCCCAATTTGACTGACTGATGGTACGTGGGATACTCACCACTAATTTTTATCGAAATTTGGATATATGTTTTGTGTGGTCACGCGTGACAACAATGAATCCTAAAGTAATACTTGCAGAGGTCACGAGCAAACTTAAGTAAAACGGACACGAGGGAGTTAGATCAGGTTTTACTGTTTAGCCGATCTTACAATCTTGTTGCTTCCACATTCAGAAACAACTAAACCGCAGTAATAGAGTCAGTGTCGGAAAACACATGCTGGTGAATCTCAGGCTCTATCTTTCACCTGAAATCAGGTTTGAGTACACTTCGACAACCCATTAGCTGCGACATAGCTTACCATCTACTTAAGAGACTCTTTATGTGACAGGAAGTTTGAAGAAAAACAAAGCGGTTGATAAGCGCTGCCTTCCGGCAGAATTTTGATAATGCTGCCCAAAAGTAGTAACTGACTGCATAAGTGACTTCCTTACCCTAAATCCGTAAGCTGAGACCATACCTGGAGAATTTAGCGACGTTTTTATTTCGAATTTCAAGAGAAATGGCATCGCAGCGTAAGAACAACTTTCGCAAAAGCCTCTTTGATGTGGTCACAAAAGTCTTTACAAGAGTTGTCCATCAGTCGATTCGCTTTTTAATTGTAAAATCTGTGGTTTGGCTCCCGCGGGCATTTCCATCCTGATAAAAAGCTGCGGGCCTTGGGCCGGTGAACAGTTTCTGCTACCTTTGAACCAAAAGAGCAAGATAAACGAACTCCCTTCTCCAAACTCACCGACATCCACGGAATGTGATCGGTTAAAAGAAGAGTACTGATGAAACTCTGATTATTGTACCAGGTTATTTTTTCAGCGGAGAGAAGTTCAGGGGCCAAATTTTCACGATAACGATCTCATCCTTTCAAAAACTCCACGAATGTTTGAAATTTGTATATTTAAGCCTTACAAACGGGTGCTGCACTCCACATTGTAGATTACAATTTATCCGCGTTTTTCGGTATTCAGCTCATCTGAGATAGAGGGCTGTGCGCCCACTTCGAGTTTTGGGTCGTGACGGGATTGACAATAGTAACAAACCATAGTTTAAGCTATTTTTTGGTCAGCCCCAAATGGATTCTTGTTAATACGACTGTTTTCACGTATATTGTGAACGCAAAGACAGTCTCTTATACAAATCAAGTCAATAATTGTTTCCACTTGACTATTAGCATACAGATAACAAGAGAACGAGTAAAAAAACGATGCACTCGCCGCCTTGTCTGGTTCTGTTTATTAGTTTTTTGTTGGCATCTCGTAGAGAACCATTTCACGGTGCAGTATTATCGGACGTATATCTTAAACATCTGTAACCATTCAAAATACGTAAAGCAGTTGTAAATCAACGATGGATACGTCGTACTAATGACTGAATTGGTTAACTGCCCCTAATTGCACGCAGCTTCATTTACTCCAAATTTTCACTTTAATATCCTAGGAAAGGCACTCGCCAATTAGGCCACGGGATATGCTCGCACTGCGATTCGTCTTATCGATGTAGAATTTACTACTCGTTTGCTTTCTCATCAATTCTTGTCCACCAGTTCTTTGAAATTACTGCAAAACGATACAGTTCTTGTGAAGAGGGGCGTGATAGTTCTTCGCAAGATTGACAACTGTCGAACGCGAAATATGTTATATCCTTTGGATTGCTAAGACATGTCAATTAGGCTATTTTGTATTCTGCCTAAGAAGAACCGAGGAGACTGCGGGCTGCTAGGCTTGATCTGTATTCATCAACGAAATGAATGCAGGGCCGGAGTACTGACAGTTTGGTCTTCGGTTTCGACAAGATTCACCGTGTGCCCCAGAGCAAGAGGGTGCAGGCACAGTGTCATAAATAGTCATTCCAGTCTTCCTCGTTTTTGTCAGCATCCTTCAGCCTATAATGTTTGATGCGGTGCGGCTGCTGGTGAGGCTCGAGAATGAGCCTCAAGTCAGAACGGAGCAACTGAGTCCTTTAAACGATCGATGAGCGTCCATTCACCACAGTGACTTGTGCTTGGATTAGATTATTTGTTAGTAGACTTGCACTGCATCTACTGCACTCTCTCCTGCTCCAAACATGGGCCCAGCGTCATGAGTAAGTTAATGAAACCGGAGGCGAGAGGGGGCGCAGGTGAATGACGCAGCCGCAGCTACCCCTAGACGTTCCGAAATGCCTGGTTCAGATCGAACGGAGTGGGAGAGCACTAGAGGTCACAATAAGAAGGAGTCATTGCAGCCTTATTCTCAGTCTGTCAGCAGTTTTTTTTTCTCCTGAATAACATTAAGTTAGGTAAAATACTAATACTTATATACCAACAGGAGATTTTTTCACTGCTAGCCTGATCCCCACTGCATATTTCATCTAACATTGCCTGTAAACCGGCATTAAATACAATTATTTATTTATTTGCACAATGGGCTCATTTTTTGGTCTGAGTTGTCCCACCAGCTTACAACCTTCCAAGCTACGCCTTTTAGCGCACGGTGATAGCATCCAGCGCGTTATATTGTTTATGGTAATGAAATGCGCTGAGCTGTCAACCTCACTCTCTACTCCCATCCCTACGCCCCAGCCTCTGTCCAAGCCGGTTGGTTGACTGGTGTGGGGACTGGGCGCAGTGGCTGACATAAGGACAATGATCAGTGCGAATGGATTGGACACATCTGACTAATTATCGTCATCCAGCTGTACCCAAGCCCAGGTCTGGATATTTTGGATTTCGAAACCATGTACTTTGGCTATTGAACCTTAATTAGTCCATTAATGTTACATTGAGCAACGGGCCCAATGCCCTGCTGGTTGCGATCAGGACTATTCCCAGGTAATCCAGACCTAAGGATGGGTAGGGCGAATTATAAACGCAAACTGGCCACTCTAGTCTTTCCTGTCTTTTTTCGGCGCTCCTTCCGTGTATAAAGTATTGGTTACTTTTCCGTGCCCCTTAACGTGCCGCGTTGTAGATGCGCTGCACCAACAAGGGGGGCAGATCAGGGCACGGAAGGCATTATTCGGTTTGCGCTCCTATAACAAATTCCAACCATGATGGCGGCACGTGAAGGTGCAGGTTCATGCAGCACCAATCACCTGCGCCCGATCCCACCTCCGGTCTTAATGACTCTATCCACTCGGTCTAGAATCTACTGAAAAAGATAACACCAATGCTGTAGGTGGATTCATCCTTTTCCAAATTCTATTCTCTTAGCTACTTAAAACATGCGTTCGAGTTCTGATGCTGTTATTCTCGATTCCATTTAATGAGGTTAATGTGCGAGGAGGAAAACGCGTCCACTAGTTGTTTGCAGTACATCCGAAGTTAGACGTATATTTAAGCTATGCATATAATCTTTATACGTTTTCAGTGAGCTAGATCTTTGTGAAAAACCTTTTGTTTTCCATGCTTAAGAACTGCCACTTTAGCAAGTTTATTCACCTTAGGTTTCAGTTTCCCATGGAGGTTCGTTGGGTCAAGTTCAGAAATTTATATGACCCACTCGAGAAGTATTGGTGCATCCTTTCAGAATCATCTGGCCTATCCGGAACTATATTTATATTTCCTTAAGTAGCTTGGACTTAAAAGTGCAGTTTAACTCTCGTGAAAGGTGTTGACGAAGGGTATTTTAATTTATTAATTTGGGGAGTGACCTGAATTTGAAGTTATCAACAAGGCTTTTTTTTCAGAGGCGGGTCTGTGAAGTTCTGAAATGAACAGAAGCTTTGAGGTAATGGGTACGCATGTAAGTTTAAGGTTATTAAAAGTCTGCTCTGATTACGGTACAGAAAGTTTACTGAGGTTAGCCAGAAAGGAATCAACTCACACCTTGGTGAAGACTTGGAATTTAGTTTCCTCCAAAACCACGCTTATCGGTTGCCGGAATTTTCCAGAACAAAGTTGTTTCTCTGGAAGCCATTAGTTTAAAGACTAACCCTAGATCCATATCGTCCCTTCCAGACTACCTAGGAAAACCACAAGGTGAAGCCTTCTTTTTCTCCATTTAACAGATCCATCGGCACTGATCCGTCTTTCGTAAAATGCTAAATGAGTTAAGAGTGTGTTTTCTGTGGCGTCCAAGGAACAAATATAGTCGACAAGGCATCTCGACAAAATTTAACGCTTCCTCCTTAATAATATTTTCATTAACTGCTACCATGGAACTGTCTATCCGACATTCCACATATAAACTATCAATAAGTTCCTTTTCAATACCTTTGTAAATTAATTCACGAAAATTCTTGTCGATGGGCAGTCAGTCAGTTCTAATAGTACTCTAGTAATCTCACCAATTAACCATAATAAAGTAGTCAGCTCGTTGGTGCCCTTTTTTGGAAGTTGCCATTTTCGGGAGCTTTTAAAAGCTAAAGCTCTATTCTACTCACCAGTATTGTTCAATTTCTTCGAGGTTCGTATAGTTGCTTCCGTTTGGATCAGCCCGTAACTTTTGCTCCAAAAACTTTATATTCTGATGTATTATCGTTCTAGGGCGAACATTACATCAATCGGAAGGCCACTATTTTCCTTGGCAATATCGGCCGTTTTAAAACTAAGATCGATTCACTTAATTATTATATTAAAGACCGCTGTTTGCCTACTTAAATATAGTCATTCACCCGTTAAACAAGCTTTACCAAATTTCCTAAAGTATGACGCGAGTTTACTAGGGAGGAGAGTAAACTAATGACCTTTAATTATGTAACCTTAACACGTGTGTTCTCATTTAATAAAACAGGTCCATGTGACGGTGAAATAAATCGAATAAAACATCTTCCAATGGAACAACAGTCGCTGAACTCGCCTCTTGTTCGAACATATATCGCAACCTCAACACCCGTAAATCCACTTTGTCGAAAATCTAGTTCTCGAGATTTTTATATACACAAATATACTTATCAATACAATTAAACCATCATCCACAAACATAGATGACAAAAGTTAGCTCAATTGACCTACTTGAGAAAAACTCTGCGAACTCAGTGGGATTCGAAACCACGCCAGCAATGGAAAGACTTTGGTACAGCCAACACTCGGCCAAAAATCCTATACTTAAAATTAGCTCATTGCCCAACCAGTGTTACCCAGGTTGATTTGATAAATCAATACGCCAACCGCTAGTAAATATGTCTTTTTCTCACGTCATTGCGAGTTGACTTGAAATGGGTACCGATGTTCCAAGCAAAATGTGCACACAATAAATACTACTACTACTGCTACTACTACTACTACAATTGCCAACCCACTCTCGTTTGACATCAGAGAAAATAGTTGCACGTGGAATGACCACAGATTTTGTGCATGCCAAAAACTTTTCTGGTAGAACACGGTAATAGGAACCTTCATGACACAGGTTGGATTGCTTTACGATTAGGGTTTACATTGGGTTAAGGTAAGCTTAATTTCAGGGTTAGTGTTGGGACAGGTACCCTTCCTGGAATTTAGCCCAAGGCCACTTATATTACCGGAGGTTCCTCTTCACGTGTCTCACCTTTTTACTTGTTGTCGATGCAATTTTGCCTTGTGCTTATTGATCCTTTTATTCAACGTAGCAGCGAGGCGGAAAATGTGGTGAGGTTGGGGGCAGTTCTTTGGTTCCGCCTCGTACAAAACTTGTGACTCTTACCTCGTACTTTCTGTCATGCTAAATAAATGTTCTAGTTATCTGTAACCGTTTACGTTAAAATCGCACTAAAGTTCTCAGCAATTGCGAACCATGTGATCTATGCAATTTAAACCCCTCTATCACCTTTAAACCTTCAAATAATCCCAATATCACTTATGATCAAGAATGGCGTGCAGAACCCTAAGTAAGCGGTTACCGCAGTGATCGCTACGTACGTCTTCCTGACAGCTCGGGGTGTCGACAGAAAGTCGACTTCATAGCTGGAAGGAGAAATTTAGTAGCCAAGCATCTCGGATTTATGCTCGAAACACATTATCAAAAAAACAACAGATAGAGGCGATGTACAAAATAAATAAATAACACCATAGCTTTAAAATTATCGTTTACCTCATTCACTGTGGATTGTCAAGTGTGACCCTCGAGAATTACGCTAGGTTCCTTGGACAAGTGTTACTTGCACGGACTGTTGACAACTAAGCGAAGACATTTTGGTGTCTATTTGGGACGGTTTTACGAATGGAAAACTATAGCACAGTCACTTCTTGTGTCCACCACGAAGGTTTCCTATCGCATGTACATGCTACTTTCATTTTTCAATTCAGAAAATGACGACTGTGAGGGACAGGTGGTAAACATTGAATGACATTACAAAAGTTTATTTCACCTTGAAAATTGTATACAAAGTCATATCAGACTAATTTATGTTAGGGAAATCCAGTCAGGAGTCCCCGCAAGAGGCCGCTGCTTCGTAGAGGGGAAAAGGAACAAAAATCTGGGGAGAAATGCTCTAGAGTGGTGTCCCGAGGCAAAATCTAAGTCCAATTGATTGCTGTAATCAGAATCAATGTACGAACATCACCCCTAAGTGAATGCATGCTTAAAATCGCGTCTGACGGGGCGAAAAAGACAATCACCGGTAGTGTTGGCCAAATAATTCATTTCGTCGGGATTCAAAACTTGCGTATTTCTGGCCTGTAACGGTAAATAAGCTACAAATGGACATTCTAGTACCACATTCTTCATCGGATTTAGATCTCAAAGTTAAAATATCTTGAGTCACTTTATTATATAAATGTACAGACTTGAGAAGACTACTCGCATAGATCCTGTTGGCAGTTCTTTCGCAAATTGAACCACTTCTCTTCCCAGTCGTCACTAAGACATGCATGCACTACGACCCGGCTCTATCAACCATCCTAATACGTCTACGACCGCTGTGGCGGATGAGATATAACAATGGTAGACTTTGGGTCGTAGTTGTTTGGGGAAGATTGACCAAGTGAATTAAAAAGTTTTCTTCCCGAATGAGACAGTTCGCACTCTCTGTGACACTGAGGTATGTCTGGTCGTACAAGAAAGCAGGAGTGATTTCGCAGTTCGGAACCCGCCCACGGGCTCAGCGATGCTCCACCGCGTCCGTGGTCGCTGACTAACGAGGTCAATTCAACACCCAGATCTACGGATCCGACAAACGGTGGTTATTCGACGTACAGTATTCGGATAAGACTAGATGTTATAGATGTTCGCGCATGAAGAAGCACTATTCAGCATTTTATTGAGGGCGGCTAGACCATGTACAATGAAAGCTGTATCATCCAAAAGAAGTGTATCTGCCCTCGAAAATTTCGCTTTATTACGATTTTTGGTTTATACAAAGCAATCACTTGTATTGGGCATGCTTGAGAAACATTTGATTCCCACGCTTGGTAACCACTGTTCATATTTTGATTTTGAAAAAACAACCGTTTTAACGAGGATTAGTAAACTACACTCTTAAATCACGGCTTGCTTTTCAATTTTCCCAAGAATTGTACACCACATTGTCCACATGGCAGCCTGAAGTGCTTACATAATTCCGGCTCGAGCACGAAAATCGAAGAAATGAAAAAAGAGAGGGTAGAAGCAATCCTTGTCAGAAAATAGAATTTCCTTTGTTTACATCCAAGTCAGAAGCAAAATGAAGCTAAAACAACGAATTAACGAAATCAAAGGAAGGGACTAACGGCTGCAAGGCAGATAATACATCGATGCAGAGTGGGTCCACTCTTGTTTACAAGAAAAACAAATCCAGGGCAGAAAAATGAGTGGTAGCATCTCGCATGCAACCTTCATTCGGGCAATTTAGGATAAAAGAGGATGATGTTTATACGCACATGCGAGCAGAGGCGGGAGGTGGACTGAGGGCCCCGAGCACATATATGTTGGTGCCACAGTCAGCGAGGGCGACAAAGTAGCAGCAGTATCTATAAATGTACATAAAAAGGGCTAGTCTTCGGGCAAGTTGTCGGTCGCACGTCGGTGTTTAAGAGAGTATAAACAGAGCTAAAACCAGGCAGCCGGACGAGGAGATAGGCACAAATGGCTGGCCAGTCATTCAGCTAAGTAAGTTTGTGTGCTCAGGAAAAGAACGGCGGACAGAGGAGGGCAGTGGTACAAACAAACTGCGATGATGGTACCTAGACACCTGCTAGGTCACTGGCAAAATGGTCCATTTCGATGGTGGAGTGGCCGAGACCGGCAAAAGAGGTGGTAGACGGGTTCAATTCTTGTTTCAGCTCTGAGTTTTTCCCATTTACCTCAGACTTGTACGGAATACCAGTCGCGAGCATGGCGTCAAGTGCATTGCCCGAGGACTGGTAGGTAATATTGTTGATGGCCAAAGAGGTGTGCGAAGAGTTGCTACCGTGTTGAGTATGGTTGTTCCCTGAAGAGGTAGATGACGCGGGTTGAGGACAGCAAGTGTCCTGTTGGCAGTTGCGATTCGGTCCGCAATCGTACATGCAGGTGTCTGGTTCTAAGCCCTCGTCCTAAAGAGAAAACCAATAAGAGGTTTAATTTACAATAAACATGATCAAACTTGTTACAGACGGAGGAAAAACAATCTTCATCTCTAGGGAAGAAAGGGTAGAGTGGATAAACTGGTAGTTGAGCGGCAAAATCGTCCAGACAGTAAAGTTTAAGTGCAGTATGATATGGGAGAAATTTGCAAACAGGTATGAAACGAATGCTGAGAAAAAAAAGACAGCCCCTCAAAAGATACTCAGGATTCAGTCAGCACTTCTGCCAACAGATCACCTCAAAAAGGCTGAAGGTCTGACAAGATAGATGTGACACAGCCAGTAAAGCAAGGGCACCTATGTCTTAAGCAGCTAAATTATGAGTGAAAGCAACATTTAGCACCCCCTAAAAGTAAACTTTACATTTGTCTCAAAGGTTTATACCCTTCGTATGTTACTGTCAAGGTAGATTAGTCTACCTTGAAAAGCTCTACCGACGACGACCGTGGACACTAGTGGTCATTTCTGGAGTAATCATCACGAGTCAGTGACACCTCTGCCTCACCTCTGACACCTCTGAACTAGATTTGAACATGGATCGAGTGGGCCAGTGAGGCTACTTCCGTTCGACGATTAAGAAAAGTTGATGAAGGACACTTGCAAGTAACTGCATACTCCCAAGTTCAACCAAATCAAATAGATAGTGAGTTGTACTTAAATGGTCAGTCACTAACTGGACCCGGGTTCAAACCTCGAGTGAGCTGGCAAATCGGGTTGGGCAGTACTAGCTGAAGACGGCGAATTAGGCAAAAATGGTCATTTAAGTTTCGGTAACACTTTCACATTATTGGTTATAATTTTCCATACAAAAAACCGGAAAGGGCTCTAGGTTCCAGGCTCCAAAGAAAAAATTTGAATGCGCCTTTTCGTCTAGTGCTAATCGAAATTCTGAAATACGTTCCCCATTGCAAAGGATTAAGTGGGAGGGATTATAATGCTGAGTATAGTGCAACATAATCCCAATATATTTCATTCACTACAGCATTTCGACTACTGAATAAACTCCTTTCCGACCGCTTGTTAAAACTACACTCGATAAAAATGACTACTCAAGTAGTACGAATTGTTCCCATTTGCTTTTGATACCTTTATGTTTTTAAATGTACTATATAGAGAACATGAATAACAAGATTCTTTCTTTTACTAACTTCGTAGTAAGTTACGTCATCTTTAAAATGTACACTCAAGAAAAGGTTATCTTTCGGTTTCAGAAAGGTTTGTAAATGTGATATTTCTTTAGACCGTTAAATGTTCCCTCACACAGCATCTTAGCTGTCCGTTTATTAATACTGATTAGGAAGTATGCAACATGGTCCGAATTCATTGTAAAATTTTGAGGTGTACATAACGTCTTCTAAGGTGCGTAGTAAAATGTATTATTGTCCTTACGCGGAAAGTATGGAGCATGTAATTTGGAAAAACTGAGCACAAGTACAGCAGCAAGTCGAGCTCAAAATTATTCGGTATTTGAAAAGGGTTGTTAAAAACCGGCAGATACTCTTTAATCAATTAGTGCATTATAGGAAGACGTAAGTTCAAGAAAACTTATTTTATTCATGGTTTTTATAAAAGCTATTTGAATATATAATTGCATCGAAAATCAACGGAAAAAATCCTGTTGATTAAGTCGTCATTTTAAACGAGTGGTTTTGTCAGGTGGCAGTAAAAAAATTAATAAAAAGCCGACATGTTGTCGTGATCGAAATATCTGAGGATTAGGTTGCACGTTGAGCAACAATCTTCAGTCCGCATCCGGAAACCTCCAACAAGAACGGACGGCATTTCGAGACCGTTGGAGAAGATTGGATTTATATACAATTGTAAAGTGGCCATGGACGTCCATCAACCTCAAGCTTGTGATGTACTTCTCGTTTTTAATGTCAGCAGCCCCAGAGGCTCCTCATCTTTAAAGAGGGTGATGAACACTTTTTTCTTTCGAACCGTTGGGAATGCTCACATTCCCACGGTGAGTCATCTCACAGAAAAGCACGTGCGCGTTTCTCACGCTACATGCCAATGTTCCGCATTGACTGTGGCTACAGAGTTCTCGTCAGATCTGATCGATCCGCGTCAGCGAGAATTTTGTTAAACTCTTCGGTATCTTCCTCTTGAAGCGGATTGGAAAGAATATAACCAATCTGAACGGGATCCTACAAATACAAGCAGTTTTCCAGTTAGAATGACTTACAGGGTTTGAATAAACCTCGTAGCCGATTGTGTTCGATTTCTCTGCCATCTTGGGATTGAGAACAACCATCGTTCTAGCCTACGCTTTGTGCGAATTCTAAGCGCCAGGCCAGGTGATAACACAAACCGACCAAACCTTTTCCGGGAGTTTAAGTTTGATACGCAAATGGAAATATTTTTAATCTAGCCAAAGATGGGGCCTCGATATTGGTTTTGGCAACCCTCTCCACAGTAGCTCGTCAAATGGAGTTCCTCGCCCCCCTTACTCTCTCCTCAAAGATCTGACGTTCCCTTCCATAGGCCCCAGATCTTGGTCAATCGACTTGCGCTGATAACTTCTATCGTTTTTTTTTCATATTTAAACTGGTTATCCAAGAGGGGAGAACGTCATCATGATAACTAGAATTGATTTCAGGGGTATAATCATTCTTTTTCACTTTCCACGGCGGAATACAACCTTGAGTTTTCTAAAAACGGTAATATCATTCATGTGGAAAAAACTTTCGGCTGAAAAACGAATAATTGCTACTGATGTTAGAAATCATGGAAGGTCTCGACACTTTTGAGACGCATCCGGTATAGATATCGATACACTAGTCTTATATCGAGGGGTTTCAAGCTACCTAGGATAATGTCGACTAAAATTTAATACGCATATGTCATATACAGTTTGCAGATTTTACAAAAAAACATCTTCACATAAATAGCAAAAGTTTGCAGAGCATATGTCTTCTCAAATACATGCGTTCCGGACAATGCGATTCGCTGATAGGACAATTTGTTTAAGACAAAGCGCAGAACACGGCGAGGGCATCAGCGGAGGGGGTTTGTCTGTGAGAGAGACGTGTGCAATAGCTGCCTCACCCTCTCTTTTCGACTACATCCAGATGACAAGGGAATAGGCAGGACAATATGGGTAACCTCACATAAGGCCTCCTCTTACGCGCGTTACAGCACGGTTGACTCCGTTCTAGCGACCATGGTAGGATACACGACAAACCTTTTCACCGGCGTTGGCGAGACGCGCCGACTACTCTCAGATCGTTCTGCTCGTCAGTCAATGCGCTTCGCTTGGTGTGGCCGCTGCACGTCACACAGCTTCGTGTAGATAGAAAAGTGTCGGAGGTGACAGTGTAGTGACAGACTAGCTAATGTGGTGTGACTATTGACCTATTAAAGTGACTACCTCGTACTGGGCACCACGTGCATCCACTCAAAATATACATTTGAATATAGGGCGCTTGCCAAGTCTCCGCAAGACAAGTGCAGGCGCATTCAGACGGTGTAACATAACCGTATAACTCGCAAAGCTTGTGAAACAAATGGCGCAAGAGAAAAAATAACAACCCTACCCAAACATTCATCACCAAAAAACCATCAACGTACATTTTCTGTCCATTCTTTTCCTTTAAAGCATTAAATTTTACAGAAACAGGGTAACAATGCAGTTAAATACGACAATGTTTACAGAGGTGGATGAAAATTGTCTTACTGGAAAGGGGAAACCACTTTCCATGAAAAACAGAAGTGTGAAGAGTTCAACTGAGTACTCCGTTATAGCTGAAGGCATGCAAGTCTCCAGCACTTAGATGCACATTTCGTCTCCCTAATCTAATAGCCAGACCCAAAAAGGATACCAAGAAGTTAATTGGCAAACGGATGAAGAAAATGACGGAGACAGTTGATACTATATAGGCTGGGGAAATATGAAACTCGCCCAGTTCGCCTTGGGGGCAGAACAAAAATACGACCCCAGCTCCGCGACGACTTCCCTACCTTCGAGCGAACATGTGAATGCCTGTCAGTGGGGCAGAAAATCTATATCAATCAATATTACAACCGTATATGAAGAGGCCTGGGCAGCGATCTCTAGCTTATTTACCATCAGGAGTCAGGCAAACCAACCAGAACTACAAATACAAAAGATTTTGCTCAACGAAACTTCGAGTCGAACACTGAGTGAGCCGAGTCGAGGACCCACCACCTATCGGTTGCGACAGAGAGTATTAAAAGGTACATGGAAGTGGCGTTCACAAATTTCCCCTAATTCATGGACGGGAATCGGCGATCTCATTTGCCCTGGAGCTCCCTTTCCAGAGGCCACACAGTTGATTGCATAGAGAGGCGCAGTCCCTAATAGAGAAATGTCACCTATATAGACGAATATAACTTGAAATGACGTTCGTAGTCTATACGCCACCGGCAGTCAGCTATAACCACCCGAACTCCGATCAATTAGTCAGTGAAGCGTTGAGTGAAATCCTCTATCAGCTGAGTTATGACTAATGGCACAAAATAAATCAGAAATAACAAAATGAATCAGAAATAATACTAACACATAAATCAGAAATAACAATGCTCGTCTTTGTCGATAGCAGTTTTCACTACATGTTTGTGGCAATATAGTCACCCGGGACTCCAATGCTACAGAGAAACGCCCCTTAGTCGAGAAATGGGGACACCTCAGTTAGGCAGTCTAACGACTGCTTAGCTGAGATTGCAATAGCAAATATGTAGTATGAAGAAAACAGTTAACCATCTTCGAAAATGTGCTAAAAACTTGAGATTTTCTCTAGTACCTTCTGACTAGAAACAACTGTTATTAGAACCAGTCGAGCGTAATAACATAAAAGAGTCGTGTAACGGGATCGAAATGTGCGAGTTTCATGCCACCATGTAAAGGAATAAATTTGGTTGCACTATACGATCTTAAGTGTTCAATATAGCGCTAAATAAGGTAATAACGGTCGCGAAAACGCAAAACTTACCAAGTAAAAAGCACAGTTCGGCTGCAGTTCCAATCTATCTTATCACGTTTGGTCAAAAATAGTCTGCCGTTTACCCCCATCGCCCCCTTCCTCCAAATGGCTAACTTGGGAAAACAAACAAGGCAAACGAAAAGCATTCTCGGGATGAAGATTCTGGCGTTGAAAGAGTCTTACCTTAATGATTTCAGCAAACACAAGCTAAAGCAGCGAAAGCTGGAATTCCCAAAATATTTTCCGTGTGGAAAGGTATTTAAAACTTAAGAGATACGATTTCTATAGTATTCGCAAGTAAGGGAAGAAAGCCTTAGAATTAAAATCCGAAGTTGAAGTAAAAAGTGCAATTAAAACGTCGATAGGTTGATTTGAATGTTCTCGTAATGAGGGCTTCGCCGGGATGACGAGCATGCTAAATGTTTTTTTCAAATTTTGCTCTCAGTTTAGAGGTTCTTGCGGCATTGCTTCCACCTATGCTTGACGGCAGTCACCCAGGCCAGCGAAATGTCGTCGAAAAGCAAGCAGAGTATATCCCCGTTAAAGTGAAGATGGATAGCATGTTAAGCCAAATTGACTTACATCCTCAAATTCAGGTTGAATTGTCGTGCAATGTATGTTGTACTCATGGAAAAGCTGCTTCACAGAACGAGCCACCGTGACATACTCGGCTAAAGAAAAGAAAATCATATACACATATCTACATCTGATTCAAACACCCATAAATCAGTGACAACTAGAAGTTAATTAAATATTTCGACAGTCTCGATGAAGGTTAGCAAAGGAGAGCGATTTGGATTTAAAGCAGATTGGAAAGACTCGCAAAATGTCGCTGGGAATCAAATTTCTTCAAGGAAATCAAGTATTAGCGCAGTAACAAAGATAACAACAGTAAGCAGCCCAGTGGAAAAGAAAAGTTTTCGGAAATAAGATGCTTGCAACCGACAGGGTCACCAACTCCCACATCACTCCATCAGCCAAGTCTGATAAAAAAAAACAGAGATTGAGAAGAACTTTCGAGGACATGGGCGGAATCACACTGTCCGTGGGAAAACGAAAAACACATTTTGAAGACGAGTGATTCCTCTTGATGTTCATGCTTACCGTAACTCGATGAGTGCAGTTGCTATCTGGATAAACAATTATGATCTGACAATTTGCCTCTGTTTATGATTTAACAGTACAGTTTTTGCGAGTAAGACTAACCCAACGCCGGTCTCACTCGCTCTAAAATTTCATTACGGTTCAGTGGCAGCAACCAATTGGCTACTTGTCCTGCCCCACCCTAAGTGTACCACAGATGCTTTTCCCTCACCAAACGGAGCTGGCTTTGCCGGGGCAGGTGGTGGGTTACGTAAGTACGGTTTCAGGTTCGAGGTTTTCAGAAAATCATGAAAAAAACTGTAAGTGGCGCACCATGAAGGATTTATATAGGCAGAGAAAAATTGGCCAGTCGCTCGTGTATGACGAGGTGCTCGTAGTGCGTAAGCACTCGAGTTAAGCAAAATTTAAACACTGTTCCTTCGCAATGCAAAAAGCTTCTCCCTCATAAACTACCTTTTCCATTGTCAGAGGTATAAATGGTGGTGTGCGGTTATTCAGTTGGCCGAGGTCACATCAAAGCAGATACAACTCAAGTTAGGAAAGTAAAAGTGAATAGCAGCGCACCCGAAGAAGCAATAAACACGGATTGTTTGATCAGTTATGGGAAGGGATTGCTTAAACGCGTCACACCCTCGTCAGGACACGGGAACAGGAAACATCCGTATTACAGGTTGCTTTGCGTTAAATCCCAGTGAAAATACGGTTAAGCTAAAATAGCGTTAAGATTTAGAGAAGGGGTAATATTATGTTCAAGGGTTACGACACGAGAAGAGTTAACCTTCCTGAAATTTTGCGCAAGGTTACGTGTATTACTGGGGGCATTCGTTTTTCCGTGTCCTGGTGAGGAGGCATATAAGCGAGTCTGACCCGGTGAGGTATAAATAGTCGTTTTGAAACAAGATTGGTGGGCATAAGTCAGTCGTTTTAATGCAGGGCCCTAAAGATCAAACATGCAAAAAAACAAAGATGACACACCACTAAGTCATAGGCATCTGGATCGCTCAACGTAAAGAAATATACAACTGACCAACCGAATAAATCCTGCGACACACCAGCAGAGGCCCTGGAATTCGACACGACAAGTGGAGCCTCAAAGTCTGAGTGTATTTGAACCACTTGAGTAAAATTTAGAGCACTTACTTCGCATCCAATATTATTCTGCGAGATTCGCCTCTTTTATACCGGAAAGTAAAACGGCAATATTTTTTAAAAAAAACATTGCGAAGTTTCACAAAGAAGGGCATTCTGGAGCAAGCGGTCGCAGAAAGTAATAAATTCAAGTAAAAAGGGCAAGAGAATTCAATGATACTCATGATACTGCTCTACAATGTCAGTCAGGACGGAGGGAAATCAGTTTATTGGCAGCAAAATTCAAGGAGCTTATCCTGACTAACCGCGAATCCAAAAAGAGTATTCTCAAAATAGGCTAAAACCAAGGAGGCCGATAAAATGCGAATTCAACTTAAATGCAAATGAAACGGATAGTTATACAGGAGGCGGGACATCCAGAAGGACCTTACAAACGAAACCTGCAGTACAAAAAGAAAGCAATGAGATTGGATGAGTTCCTTATGCACAAACATAATAGGCTTCTCTTTAACCTACAAGACTTCACTGGCTGGAACAGCAAACGGAGAAGAAAAACAGGCAAATTTATGCATCCCTTAGAAAGCACCACAATAATTAGATACCTTCATGCAAAGGAAATATTTTCCCCTGCACACACTGAAAATACCCTTAAGAAAATGCGTTGTTTTTGATTTTTTAGGCATTAGAAGGAAACGCTATTATATTCAATAAGAGAGCGGAAGGTTTCGAGTTCTAAGCGCTCAGCAGGCGGAAAAGCTCTTTTACTGTAAGCTGGCAGCGTCAAACTATGGTGAGAACTGCACAGGGGAGGAATAATTGCAGTTAATAAGCCAAAAAAATCGATTACCCAATGCGTTCGTTTGACCCACTTGGGAAAAAATCGGCAGCCTCGAAGGGATTCGAGCCCTCGCCAGCTTTAGTACAGCCAACGATCTAGCCAACTGAGCTACGAGGCCCCGCCAGGAGCCGTAAGTTTGATCCCACTTTGGCCAAGTTATACGCCCAGTCTACAACAACGTATGGGATCCACCAATTCTGCTACAGTAAACTGACTGCTCAAGCAGGATTTCCTAAGAAATCCATCAGATGACTACCATCATCTGGTGGATTCTGGATTGATTGCTTAGGAAATCCTGCTTGAGCAGTCAGTTTACTGTATCAGAATTGGTGGATTCCATAGGTTTCAGTAGGCTGGGCGGGTAACTTGACCCGAGTGTGATTAATTCACGGCTCCCGGTGGGGCCTCGTAGCTCAGTGGGCCTTCCCCTTGCTGGTGGAGATTCTAATCCCACCAAGTTTTTCACAAGTGTGTCAAACGAAGTATTAAAATCTGCCAAAATCCTCTACTAGATTATACAATAGTTAAAGTAGTCTCCAACGTGCCTAAAAGATATCTTTTCACAACAGTAGTGACCATGAAAATATAGATACATCAAAAGTACTGAGCAGCACAATTACAAGGTAGATTGAAGAACTACGCTTCTCGTTTTACTTGTTGTACACCGAAAACACTAGCTCACACTATCATTTGGGCAGGCCATTAAAGTCGGTCGTCTAGTAATTAACAATGACATCAGGCTAGACCAGTGACTTTACTAAGCGTTTACACGGTGATCCCACAAACAATGTTCTCAAGCAAAAAGCAAACTTGGAGTAAGATGAATAAAAGTCACAGGGATATCAAGGACGCTTTATTCGGGCAGCCACTACAGAGCCTGAAGGCTAACACAAGACTCCTGGTCGGGCCCATCGATCAGCAAAAACCTCACAGACTACACCAACTGATTTGGCAACCCACAACGTAAGTTGGACAGACAAAACATTTCAGGGGACAGATAGGTGATGGGATGCGCCAGTGGTCTCCCTTGAACGAATTGTGGGCAATAAAGCAATTACTCACACCGCAAATAGTCAATTAGTGATAATAAGTTGCTACTAAGTTGGATAACAAGTTGGCAGAACTTTCTAAAGGAGCCGACATTTGAGGCCTGTTCTATAGAGGCCGGTAATTCTGCCCAATCGCCTGTGCGTTTATCTCGGACCGATCTTGCTGTCATTTTTTTCAACGTGACAAAGCTTCCGGAATTGGCCCGAAATGCCCAGGCAGACGGCTGATCCAGTAACTGCGGCACCACTGGGTGGATCCAGGTATTTTTTCAAGTGCTTGATAGAATGAAAACTCTGATGATAATAATTTGCTACCGCGTTTTACTACGATTGAGGCTGAAATTAGGCCGGATTTATGTGCTCCGAGGCACGACTGTGCAGAGTCGACGGGAATTTGCGGCGGCCAGACGTCTTGCTTAACGAACGGTAACCTTTTAGAACCAGAACACGGGCTAACTCATAGACATTGTCAGTTTCTGCACCATAAATTTAGTTGCTACAAAGAAGCATCGAAGCAATCATGCTGTAGTCAGTCCGACTTGGCACACAATGATTGTTTAAGATCTAGGTAACCAGGTGCTTATGGCAATACCGAGAGCACATATTCGTGGCAAACAGCTTGTTCTGGCCAGCGAAGCTCAAAATCCTTCCACCACTGTCGCACTGATAACCATGTTCAAAGCGGTCGTCTAGCCCAGTCGGACAACCCGAGTTTCCCAGAAAAATCAGTAAATACGAGTGAAATAGTTTGTCAACCACCTTCCACTGGGGAGAAATTTCATTATCACGCTGATCGACAGAAAGGACATAGACACTATTAACGTATCCATTCAGCAATACATAAGCTGGTCAGTCACTGACTGGTTCCAACGCAAGCATTGTATGGTTAACCGGTTGCGAGAGGCTGATTGGCACATTGTGTCTCTAGGAGACACAATGTGAGCTATTTTGATAAGGGTAAAGTAAATACCGACGCCTGGTGTGTTGATGGCGGAGTTAGAGTCGCGGATTCACAATTCAGACAGACTGTAGACACCAATGCGGTAATTGTGAGGATTGCGTGCAGCTAGGCTTTGGATATTAGGAACGAGGGACTTTTTAATTCCAGCATCCAGAAATGCGTCTGTTGCGGATTGATTAGTCCAGTTCGCATTTTATTCGTCAGCAGCAGTGGACCAGGGTTGCGATACACGTCGAGTTCGTTGGGCGCCATAGTATGGATAGCAATAATGCGTCCGCACAGTAACTGGATTACAGGTGAGTACCCAATTGCCACCAATATTGTCTGTGCTAGGTTGTCTTTTAGTGCCTTGGCTCAAAAACTAAATCGCACAGCAGCGATGGCAAGCAAAATCATTTAGTGTCAGTTTATGATCGCTTTTTCACTGTACCCACATCAACCTCCAGAGTATTTTATAAAGCAGCCGGTGTAACAGACCTCAGTTTTTCATGTTCTGGTATCAGTATCGCTACAGATCAGTGGTTGTTTATTTCATAGTTGAACCTAGCTAAGAGTCGTTCCATCGTTCCGAGTAGTCAGTATCTATACAGAAGTAAATTAGTTCGTCGATTGTGCATCTAGCTCTGACTAATAGGTCATGTTCACAGGCAAGGTGATTCCAGAGCAGTGCACCCAAACAACTACAATACGCCCATTAAGCGTTGGCGGAGAACGTGAAGAAAGCACTGAGTAGAGGTAATAAGTAAAGGTTCCCAAGAATTGAACAGATGTTTCTGCGTACGCTACTAAGTGGAGAACATCTTGACCTTCACAACCGATTCTCCAAAAAGATAACCGGAAGAAATTTGGAATGGAAGTAGGGACGGTTGTATACGTACTCGTGGAACGGGTTTGGACAGTAAGGAACGAGAGACGGCTCGCAAGTGCGGAAAGGGGTTTACCACCTAGGAATAATGATATAACCTTGGCAGCTTCACACACAGCACAATGGGCTTCATCTAATAACCGGTAAACCATAAGTCCTGCGGTACCAGTGGTTGCAACGTGAGGAACGATGATTAGCGTATTTGAGGCAGCAGTTTAAAAAAACCATTCCCGCACACTGCGGTCCCACTTTCATTTGCATAATTTCGCTGACTGCCACAAATCGTCGACCTGTCTCACCTACTCCATGTTCAATTACAATTCAAACACAAGCAGTGATGGTTTCCTTATCAACAGCTATGATAATGAGCAAAAGAGAAAGTTCCCAATGATTCGGACAGTTTCGATCCTCCGATAAGGGATAATTGGTTTCGGTGGCCCTATACCGAACACCCGCAAAAAGGAAAATCGTGCCTGAGTACATAACGTAGATTGTAGGTTACTTGGAGTGTGGCAAAACGAAGTTCGTAGGTTGCATTGGAAATTTTTAAAGCCTGTTTGGGCGCAGACAGAAGAGGGAGGAGGGTGCTTAGGTGCGAGGCTGGCCCCTGAGGCGTGGGCTAAGTCCTGCAATGTGTGCAACAGGCGGGTGCGTCGATGCGCGTATGATCGCAACGAGGAAAGATGTTCATGTGTAGGCAAAGTATGTGCCTACATCGGACTGGGAGGGAAAAAATGACGATAGGAGTACTGGAAAACCTGGATTGATGCTGATAATACTTCTTGATGTGAAGCAGACACATGCAAAAATGTACACAGCAGTCGCACGCCTTCACTGCGTGCTGCTACGTCCTCTCTAGGGCTACCCATGCTGGCCATGAAACCTGCTATAGTAGTAGCAAAAGGAGCGACAGAAGTGTAACTTTAACTGTGAACAGGACCCAACGGTTAAGAACTACTGGATGGGGACAGATGCCGGATGCGGCATCGATACCTCAATTGATTCAAAGGTTTTTAGACGAAAAGGAAGACGTAAGGCGGATCAGGAAAACCAGTACATTAAAATAGGACGCTGGTGCAGCCAATTATCTGACAAGAAAACCGGCACTAAACCGTGCATCATAGGTCTTCTAAAGTACACAAAACCTACGACAGGGCAGTGAGAATAACGACAACTCTCGGACTCTCATAAGATGGGTAGGAATATTACGAAGCGTATTAAACTGATGAAGGAAGTCGATGAGGAGACAATAAAAATAGGTTTGGCCGAAATCAGACTCTCATTTGGTGGCCCAATTTCAAGTTTAAAGTATGATTTTACCAATATGTAAACTTAGGTGAGCCTGTGTAGGTGAAGAAATCCGAAAAGTAAGCCATGCAAGAAAGGCACTACCGTTTAAACCTATTCATAAAGCTCACCCGTCGAGAATAGTTAAATTATTTCAAGAAACCGTAGGCCGACACGGAAGCGCTAAAGACAAGACAATGGCTGGTCTGGTTCAGGTTTATTGATCACAATTTTAAGTTGAAATAGTTTAATTTTCGACGACCTATGACAAAGCATTGTGGTATATAAGGTAAATTGAGGATGCATGCGTCATGAATATGATGCTATTTTCATTGTACGCAAATATAGATAAAAAACCTTCATTTTAGTCATTGTCTAATTTGTGAGGAACCTGGAGGTAGATAAAATGCTGTGAAGCAGGGTAGGAGAATCACACACAGAATTCTCTTGGTAAGTTACAGTAAATTTGGGATGAGACCTAATGAGTTGCATGACAAAAAAGATTATGAAGACCAGGAGATTCATCCGATGATTTCCGCTGACAAGAAAGCTTTGCCACTCGTGTGATTTATGTATGGACCTTAGTTTATTTAAGTTAATCGAGTCCTGGAGAACGTAAATGACACTCCGCATGGTCAACGAGAATGGCAGAAATATGGGAGAATGAAACAAATGGAGGACTCACTTAAACCTCGACAGCGGATATGGGCGGTGCCAATTATGCAGTTACTCTGCAATTTCCAAACATGGAGGTCATGCACGCGCCTAACACCGTCGAGCTAAAAGGCAAAAATATTGTTTTTTTTCAAATTAGACGGTCGACAGGTATGTCAGCAGTTCCCATTAACACCAAGAACAAGCAAAGGTAGATTTTTGAGGATTCTGTGTATCGATATGAAAACAATCAGAAACAACGTTTCTACCATATAAGCTCTTCCACGAGAATCACACTTCTACCTTAGGTAAAAATAACTTCAAGAAAACTAAACGAAGTTCAACCATGCAGGATAACATGCAGACTCAAAATAAGAAAGTACTGATCGAAAATATTCCAGTTCAGTCGCAAACATCGGACTTTAGACCCTAACTCTTTAGTGGTAATAGTAAGCAAGAGAGATCTAAAGAGACCATAAGGGTGCCATATTATTTCGTAGGCGGAGCTGTCAGGAACTAGAAAGACACATCGATATCAACAATGACGTTGGCTGCGCTGTCACTCCTAAGTTCTCATTAGAACTTCGGATAACACATGCATCATTAGTAGGAAAATGACTTGTCATATGAAATTAGAAACAAGTGGATGGATCCAGGGTCAGCATAATTTAGAAATGGCAGACTGCCAAAAAATTAATTCTTAGGGAACTAAGAACGTTCAAAAATCTTAAAAGTTAGATTAAGGTAGATCAATGAGTTATAGAAGGTGCTACGGTGTAAACCACACCAACTCTGTAGGACAGTTGAATGTGTCTGGTTAGGCGGATAGTGACACACCAGCCTGCATGTAATTGTTAGGATTAGCGCAGTTGAAACACTTCAAATGATCATATTCCTTTGACCTTATGCAGTAAATGTTTGCAAAGGTGCCGAAAGGAAGATTGACCTGAAGGCGCATTGAAAATGCAATATGCACGGATGGAAACAGAACAGACCTTACCTTTTCAAGACGGCTCTGTAAATTTTGAATGCAGATTTCACTTGGCACCGACTGCAGGAGGATGAGGGCGGCTTTGCGGACTGCAGGACGGCAGTACAAAAAAAAATATCAGTATATTTTAGGAAGAGAGCAGAATAGGGAGAGCTTGAAAGCAGACAATTATCAAAATTTTCCGTCAAAGGTGTCCCTGACTTCTAATCAAAAGGATGTCCGAAAATAGCACTGGGTAGGCCCATCGCTATACAGTGACGGGAGCAGGGAAAAAGTCAGACGGCCTTCAGGCATCCGATGTATGCGCGTGGGAGGGTTATTTAGCAGACCATGGTTATCGGTAAGTATCGTATTGATCAGCTTGTCATACGAAAGGCGGCAGTACTGGTATCGGAATGTTACACAGAGCGGATGAGTTATGGTGCAGTGGTGACTGGTTAAGGAAAACTGAACACTTCCATACAGCGTTAGGCTCAGTTTCGAATTAGAACAAGTTCGTGTGCACCGGTCTGCTGCACAACAGAGCGTAGGAAAGGCAATGTAGCTGGTAGATGACGCTTTTGCCGTTCTTTAACTTGCTTTTGATATCCTGCCCAGCTGTAGTAGGAACTAAAAAATCATTTTGATTTTCGAAGGCCTCCGATCTTGTGTATGGTTTAGAACGATAAGGATACTTTTCTTGGCGTTTGAAAAACACACATTATGAAACGAAATCATCCTAAAAGGCAAACAGATGCACTGAACCTTTTCAGCAATCTAAGTCAAGAGTTGGGTTGAGGAGTTCTCCAAACAATGTCAGTACATAGGCGCGCCTGGCTAGAAGTCAGCTGAGACCTTCCACAAGTCTAACGCACTAATTATATCAGGTAAACCATCTACAGGATTCTAAAATTGAGTGGTCCAAGCCTTGTAGGGTCGAACACCTTACATTGAAGGACGTCATTCATCACTTGTTTGAGTTGCAGTCAGATCGACGCGTGGCAAGAATATCAACGGTGCCCTTTTGCTGAAAGAACTTGCAGAGCACCTGATCAGTAAAGAAGCGGAGGACCAAAGCAGCTACCTTCGCGGAACTAAAGTACTCGCCAAACTAGTTCTCTCCTTATGCGAGGGAGCATAATTTTACTTTGCAGACAACATGCTTAAATGAAAAGTTAATGCCCAGGTTACAGCAGGAATTCATGCAGAAGTGGGCGAAGAAAAATGACCTGAAAGGTCAAAAACGTATTCCGGGGGTAGCCTATTGACAGGGCTGTTGTCAGTGAGCCGAGTGGCGTTTGGCTTACAACGGGGATCCGGATACGAGTTTTTTTCAGCGTCCTCAGATACAGCAGAGGTTGTGCAGTTTAGACACTGGATGCAAGCAGCAAATTGTGGAGTGCATGTAGGTTACGTCAAGAAAAAGGACACGAATATTGAAAGTGCTGACACTGTGGTCGCCCTTATGGGTAGGGCAGTAGATGGCTTGATAGAGGCAAGCACAAGTAATTGAAATGCGGCACTTACGAAGCGGAATGGTAGAGGAGAGAATTATGGCGACCATTATGACACTAAAATCAGAAAGTAACCCGACAAAATACAGTCCAAGTATGTGGAGATGAAAAGGTGCGAAACGGGTGAAAAAGAATCGGTGATAAGAACTTCTTAAATGATTTTGTGCAAACTTTGTCGGCTATACCATGCTCATCTTTACCATGCACAAATGATTCCTACATAAAATCCGATCAGTCCGAAAAAAAATAGTTCTTTAAGTCCTAGATAAGATTATAAGGATTAAAACTTCGGATGATTGTTTTAGCGGGAGTAAGCCTGACACGAAGGGTGTGTACCCTAAACCTTAAAAATCTGTCCGACAGACTAACGGCAAAAGGTCCTTACATGAGTACGGCAGAGTTTTCGACTACTTAAAAGGAGCTAGTTGTTATTATACTACCGTGGTGGAAGGTCGCTCACCTAATTAGAAAACCTAATTAAAAATACCGTCTACAGACAGCACAGAGGCCTGCAGGCAATGCGCAGAGGTGATTACCTTCAGCAGCGTACACAAAATAATATTGTTTGAGCTTAAGCTAAATAAATGCCAACATAACCAACCCGCCAAGCAGACTGTGCGCTAAAGTTCAATTATTTGTCATAGTTGTTCCAACGAGACCCACGCTACCATTGGGCTTTAGAAGGTTCAGCAGGACGATCCACGTCGCAGGACTAAATATGGAGTCGTGAAATAACGGAGAGCTGTGCAAATTTAACCTAACATTAGAGTGCTTTCTTACTTACCTCATCGTCGGGTCAACGTAGAATTTCCACTGATTTGGGGAGACCTCGGGATCTCCAGGAACAAACCATAGAAGTAGGGCACTGACGCAGACGATTACCGAACCGAAAAAGTCAGCAAGCACGTGCAGAAAAACGGCCCGCATGTTCATAGAGCGCTCTGTTAAAAAAAAACAGCACGGAAACGGTAAGACTAAAAGTCATGCTAGCCAGGTAACCTAATAAAACGATTCCGAGAAGGAAGAGGGAAAGTGCCCAAACTACATGTTGAAATCAAGCTTTCATGCTCAATCCACAGTTAAAAAATAAAGATAAGTATGGATGCCAGATGGCGGGGGCTAAAAGGAAGGTGCGGATGTGTACCCTCCCCTGGACTATTTTCCAACAAAGGGGACTTTCAATGCAATAAAACAAGCATGCAGCGCGAATATGAATGTTTCCTTTCTCCATATTTAGGAAAATCAAGTTTCCTCTCCTAAAAGGCCCCCAAACCACTAGTCCCACATTAGAAGTGGAGCTTGCTCATAGAAGGGGTACAGATACCTGTGTCTAACCGAAAAACAAAATAAACTTAATAACACTGCTACGTATCCAGATGCAAGATTGCAGATAGCGAAAACATTTCAGAGGAGAAACAGAATAACACAAGTCGTTGGTAAGGAAACCTACGCTAAGATTCAGTCGTAGTAATGCGCGTTTGCAGCCAAGCATATGCCTTTTTTCTAGACAGATTGCGGATATTTGGAAATTTTCACTACCATGAGTGCGCAGAAAACAACAAAGTCAGTAGTAATTGCTTACTGTATCAGAATTGGTGGATTTCATACGTTGTAGTAGATTGGAAGAGTAACTTGACCCAATTATTTCTAAACTCACGGCTCCCGGTTGGGGCCTCGTAGCTCAGATGGCTAGAGCGTTGATTGTACTAAAGCTTCCCTTGCTGGCATGGATTCGAATTCCACCGAAGCCGTCGAGTTTTTCATAAGTGCGTCAAACGAATTAAGAACTTCGTCATTCACCTACCGATAGCTGAGTATAAAATAACATACTTGTGCTCACAGTGACGCCTGCATTGGTCAATTTATAATGCTGTTCAGTCTGGCATCAATAAACAAAAAGTGTAGGGTCAACAGATAAATATGGGTTGAAGACAGGTAGTAAAGTTTCCCAAGAATGCCCCTGAAATCGTGAAAGCAAGCGAGATTCCATCGTCGGAGGCTGTAGGTTCATTGCGCCCCAACATGGACATGAAAAGCAATTCAGTAGAATTGACGAGGAATGGTAGAGGAGCACCCGCTGGTATCGTTGCGGGACACAATCGTCCTGTTGTGCTCTCGGGGTTCAATGTCGAGCCCCGCAAGCAGCCGCTCAGTGACTAATGTTTTACGGCATAATATCATTACTGACAAAGACAAGGGAGACTGGCACGATCATTTCTGGCTTATCAGCCGTAATAGGCCAGCCATACCAGCCTTGTCTTTGTCGGTAATGTTCATCTGCCTATAATACTATCCGCTGTGTGGCTGCTGGCGGGGCTCAGGAACGAGCGAGTTCCGTAACCGATCGGTGAGCGTTCATCCACCAAAGCCAGAAATAGCCATTCCAGTCTTCTTGGTCTTTGTCGTTACTGCTATTCTGTCTTGGCGAGGAATGTTAAAATATGGTTGCATGGTTGAAAATACAGGCAAGCAGATCAGACAGTGTCATGCCATAACCCTTAGGAGAATAAGATGGAACAGAAAACTTAAACAGCGATAATATGACAATGACAACGATGGTGTAGGTGATAATGACAAACATCATGGGGGTGGTGGTGGTGGTGACAACTAGCTTGATAATAAATAGGGAGGCGGATGGTAAGGGAAACCGTAGGAAGCAGTGTGGCTAGTTAGGTGCGCATTTGGCGAAATGATAACATTTGCCTGCACTGGCGCAAAAGAAAGATCACGTCAAACCCACAGGGTTTAAGCTAGATATTTGCGGACCTTTCTCTTTCCTAAAAAAACAGCTAAAAATATTATTCGTCACATGGGATACAGACAGTCATAATTAATTTGTTACACTATCCGCAGTACCGAAAGAAAGAATAACTGCAAGTGTGAGGAGGCATTTCACATGGCATATGAAGTATGCGAAATTCCGCGCCAGCATCAAGACACAGCAAAGATGAGGTGCAAAGTGATTGGAAAGGGGCACGCGATTGGAAGAGAATAAGCCAAGGACGAACGTAACAGGACAACCGTCGCCCAGTTATGTAAAAACAGATAGAGACAGATGTGGCGTGCTGGCCGACTATCTACCTCTTCTCTAATGTTAATAGCGAATATTGACGTGAAAAACAGCTGTGCTGGCCTGTCGAGCGCAATTTACACATGCAACAAGCGACTAGGAGCAGCCCACAGTTAAACCAGAGCGAGGGGTAATCGGCTTTAATGGAAGATAACGCACAAAAAGAATGTAGGTCAAAGGTGATGTGAAATAATGCGCTAAAAGTTGTCGTTGATGAAAAAAACGACAGCACAGGGCAAAAATGACCAGAGGGCAAAATACACGTGCGTTGCTCAGTACGCTGGGCGAAGCCTTTGTGGAAATGAGCACCTTCAAAACCGAGTGTGGGGGTAATGGAAATTAGGAGCACGATGCCAATTGCTGATAACGTAAACAAGCATTTACACTGAGGTGCGCTTCAGGTCAGGTCGCGATGAACGTAACCGTGAGATGACACTCAACAAACAGCAAAAAGGAGAGAGCGGTCGGTATTAAGTATGTGATCAGACATGATGAGTGACTACCAACACAGTTACTTTGAAGTAACGTGAAAAGACTTTGGGTGTAAGCTGTAGTCTCAATTTCATCAAGGCATATGACGACTTCCTCCAAGATATCAACGAGCATATGTCAAGGATAGAAATTTCATGACGTTTACTGAGTAGCCGACGGTTTTGGACATTCGAAAACAATGAGGGAGGGGCGAAGAAAAAAAAGATGGAAAAAAGATAAGCATTTTAGAGCACGGTGGGAAATCAAACTCAGGAAAAAAACGGATCGTATATAGGAGAATTTTCAAGTACGTTATAAGGTTTGAAGGGGGTGAGAGTAGTCCATCTTTTACTTTTCGAGTGCCCTTTGGTCAGCACGCTATGACAGCAAAGATATGGAGTTTCATGTACCCATGAGGCTCAAGATTTATAACAGGCCTAATATTATTTTGAAAATGGAAACGAGCTACTAGGCTTTTGTGTTCGTTTTTAATTTATGCCCAAAAACTGCCTAATATGGGATGAAGTCAATAACTTAATGTGTGGTGTGGCAAACTGATGCTCAATTTGCGGAAGAGGGGTGGTTTCTCGCATGGGCTCACGAGTGCGGTCCTTCCTACCATTCGGTATAACATCAGTTTGACAAGTTGGTGTAGGACTCGGTTTTTATTAGGAGGTACATAACTCACAACATGTGATATTTCGGTCTCTCGAGCATTATTGTTATCAAAGGGAGTTAGAACAAATGCAGCCTCAGACCCATTAAGACAACGACTTTACCTGCACAAACAGGCCTTCTGGGAGTTAGTTATCAATGCGTTAACTTTGTAGTTGTAAAGGTATAAAACGGTTTTACCTTAACACCAGCGACATTAGCCGGTAAGTTGGCCGAAGTTTTTCCCACGTGCCAGTCTGAAGGGACGATTGACATGACATTCAACTTAATTAAGAGGAGCTCGCAGAGTAAATAGACAACTTTTCGTACTAGATGTTAACCATAGCACCGGGGCAAACAACCAAAGCATTCGATCACACGGAAGTCGAAACACGCAAAACTCAATTACTTAAACAACGCCTGTGATTACCAACTGAGGTCAGGCTTATACGCAAGCACACACACGACATGCAGTCGAAGTATCAACCACCTCACCGGCATTCACTGGAGCCGGACGCATCCAAGTAAACAATGTTGAAATGAACCTAGACAATACTTTAAACAAGTGTCATGCCTAACTGTCTGCTTGGAGTTGAAAAGCGAAACTGAGAAAATTTGTTCAGTTTGATAAGTTAAGTTTATCAGTGTCAGTAACGAGGTTCGACACCCGTCTGATGAGCAGGTTGGCATTAAATGCTCTACACATGCTTTGTTAAGTTGGCTGTTGCGCCAAAAGGTCGTCAACTGTTCCTGTGGATGACGAGTTGGCAAGATTTGAGGAGCAAACAGTCGAAGTTCATGGCAGCAATTATCGCGATAACAAAACAAAAATTCTATTAGCTGCAATGACGCGGAAATTTGTCTAAGATATTTTACCCCCTCCCAAACAACTAGGAAAAAGTCGACTAATTTTGTCTTCTGGGGAGCGTTATTTCATAAAATAAAAAACCAGCAGCCGAAAAGACAGTAAATGCGATAAGGAAAGTTCGCGCGGGTAAGGTCAGAATGGCACTGATGAGACGTCTGTCTGATGGTCCTGTGAAAGATAAAGAGCTCAGAAAACTGGCGGGGCTGTTAAGCTAGGTTCAAATGGCACCAAACATATAAGACATGCGAAGCAATGGGGTTCTATGCCACGTCAATGAATGCATCAGACTTCGTTTACAGACTGAACTCAGTCATACAAAGGTTTATAGTGAGCGAGAAGAGTGAGACCGATACTCAACCCTTGCCAACTATGTCAAAAAACGCCGCACTATTAAACCAGCAAAATGCTCTAAACGTCATGGCCCAGAGAGTTAACAGCTGACGAGATATATAGGTTCTTCAAAATTAGTCGGATTGTAAGGGACCCTTCTGAAGGTGACCATACAGCAAACCTCACCAGGTGGGTGTCGAAACTAACACGTTTGTTACACACTGACGTGTACTTCATATTAGGTCAGTCACGACGCCAGGATTTAACTACAGCAACCCATATCTTGCGTTGTCCTTGGATTGTGGGCGGTATGGGGAAAGTGCGAGATCTATGTTGCACAAATTCCTCTCCATATTATCCAGCGGTCGTGCAATTCACTATTACTGCCTCAGGTTAAGGGTGATCCCCATCGAGTCTCATGGTGGCTCCTGTCAGAAATGAAATAACGTTGGCAAACGACGTCTGTTGGCTTATCTTCCCAAAAGGGGTCATCAAGTTTAACTCCGTAGTGTAGTACTGCTCAGGGCAGTGCGATTATAAATTCCCAAACAAGATCGTGTGACGCCGAAGTTGAAACCGTGAAATACAAATGGAAGCGGTTACCACATTCGCAATGGACCTCGAAGCATTCGAGTAACTTCATAATGAGTTTTCCGTGGATCCATTTACGATCTTGAGTGTACAAAATTGTCAAATTTTAGCTGGAATATGGGAAAACGATCGAAGAAAATGCATCTTTCGCGTGGTTAGGCAAAGAAGAATGATCTTGAAAATTGACAACAATAAAGTAACTGAGTATTGATTAGTACGAATGAGACACTTATTTGTGTGAGAGCCAGTCACCTGAGACCTATGAACTTTAAAAAATTAAATGAACCAGAAAAAGCGAATAAGGCCCTCGAAGAAATAGGAATGAAAGTAAAAAAAAGAGAAGGGAGCGCGGTGCGAATGTGGGGAGGCGGCGTGCTAGAGGCGGGGTGGGAGAGGCGGAGAGCCAGCCGTGCAGTACTTTAAGGCATACAACAAGAAAAAGAGAAAAATGATTCCATCTTTTGGGGGCCTACTGGAAAGCCCGTGTAACAACGATAAAGAAGCACAGAGCGACAGACAGAACAGCGTACATCACAATTCTGATACATGGGAAAACCAACAGCGGATGCAAAAATCACACAGTATTTACGGATACAACTAACTTTTCGTTCCAGCCTTCGAAAGTCGACGTGCCTCTGATAGGAAAGATTTAAAAAGAAAAACTTCAGGTAATAAGTATACTGACAGGCAGTTGATTGTATTTAATTTCATGCGCATAGAGTAGTTGGAAGAGGTAACATAAAACAAATAAAGGAGGACGATTTAGAGGATAGTGCCGGCTCAGTTTGCCACGTTTTGAATAGGCAAAAGTTCCATTTTGCCCCGAATTTCTTTCCACGACGAATCTTCTCTATCGTCTTTATTATTTTACTTTGGATTCAATCTTTTCTTTCAAATGCTGGTCGTTTATTGGTAAAGGTTAGATCCTCAAAAACAGCATAAGTGATTTTTTACTTTTATCACACTTGGTTTTGCTTGCCGCCTTCATAAACGGAAAATGACTCCGAATGTAAATTAAAATTCGTCTTAGAGACAGCAACGGGCACACGGACAGTTTCCATGAATAATGAGAAATATATTCCTTGGTCCATAGTTTCTAAGAGTCGGGTTAACTTACACCTAATCCGGCAGCAAGGACAAAAGTATTGAACCGATGAACACAGATCGTTTTAGTATAGAACTTTTTTGACGAGAGGGAATGTCATTTGCACAATCTTAATGTTCAGCTAACAAGTCTGCGGCCTTTTTGACTAAAGGAATTAGCATATGAGATGAGACATTTGTCTTGTGAAGTACGACCGTGTGTGAAGAATGTTATGCCGAAACTGGTCATTTAATAAGGAATAGCAAATAAGACTTTCATATG
This sequence comes from Schistocephalus solidus, assembly GCA_017591395.1. NCBI lineage: Eukaryota > Metazoa > Platyhelminthes > Cestoda > Diphyllobothriidea > Diphyllobothriidae > Schistocephalus > Schistocephalus solidus. Next base: position 308,261 of record WEDG01006400.1, read on the forward strand.
ATGCGAATGAATCTACCAGCTTATTAAGGTCCCCGATGACGGACTTTAGTGACAAGTATACTATACTGTGCTATTAGATTCCTAGCCAGTCATTGTGATTAGATTACGCGCATAGAGAACAACGTCGATGGAGAAACAACTTTATGACTTAAAGAGAACAACTTCAACACTGAAGGACCAGATTACTGCAATACCCAACATGTGCAAACTGTGGTAGTGTTGACGTTGATCCGCATACCGAGTGTTGGGTCGCCTTTGATTCTACAAGGAAAGTTATTTGCCGAAGTTCCTAGCCACCATAGGAACACGAGCCTTAGGAGGCACTTCCATTTCAACAAAATACGATACTGATTCGTCTATAAATACAAAAAGGCCACTGAAAGTCCTTGAGTCCGCTATTACACAATCTAACGGTGTCGGGCGACGCAACTAGCAGCCACATTTGAAACTATAGTCCGATAAAAACGCAATTGTAAACTGTTGACTACACATAGCACAAACAACAAAGTATGTATAACCACCGGTTCTGAGTTCCCAAATTTTAACCCTCTCACTACATTTTTTCGTGCTCAGCGCAAGTGAGCAAGCTCATGAAAAAGCTTACGTACGAGCAAATGAGAACCATTTACGATAGAGGAAAACAAAATCTTAGTCCAAAAGATGTCAGTGTCAAACGACAGTGTTTTAAACCATGATTACAATGAAAAAATAATGACTAAGAAGTGGTGCAAAATATTAGATAGATAAACAAAATTGGGATAATTAGTAATAACAGAAAAAGACCGAGGAAAGCTAAAGTTGTCGTGCGAGGTCACGAGCGCCATCGGTCTGGGCCGGGACACTGATAGTCAGTCGGGTCAGTAACAGGCGACAATTAATGCTATATGGTAGGTAATCAAGTTCAGTATATATAACAAAGTACACCCAGTAATGCAGCCTATTCAGCAAATTAATCAAGCATGCGCAGTGAACTTATGGGAACTTAAAGAATAGGGGGAAACGTGTTACTTAGCCCCAGTTGAAGCATACTTTTAGTATGAAAAGCCAAAAGCAATGTTATAAAACGTAAGTTAAAGAGGTAGTCAGGGGCGTTACCCGTATTAGAGTTCTTCTTCGTTGAAGTTGGACACTGTGACAGGTGACAGTTTTCATGTTCAATGTCGCTAACGGGAATTCGACGTCTTTTGAAACACGGACAATTCCGTCCGGGAGAATCTTCTTCCTGTACATCATAAACACTGATATGTGACCCATCTGCACCACTCAGTCGGCCTCGTTCGTCTTCGAAAACTTCACTCTTCGCATATAGGCCATTTTGCTTACTGTCAACACTCATATCCGATGCCCTGTCACCGATATTGGTCTAAAATAAGCAAGATACAGGAACTGAAGAGAGCCTTCCTTGATTAATTACTTAATATCCCAACCATCCCTTATGTTCGCTACGAGCTTGGATCACAAGTTCTGCGGCTCAAGCTCTCACATACTTCATGGGCAAGCAAGGACTGGTAAAATTCAGCGAATAGAGTGGGTAAGAACCTGTTAGAAAGATAACGGCGGACTAAAGGACTGCGAAAGCCGGCTACCGGAAACACATATGAAGGTGATACGAGAGCGTTAGGGTGGTGAAAGCGAAACGGTGATTTCCAGAAAGCAGTTGAGAAGAAGATGCGAGCAGTAATTTTATTCACTTGACGTTTAGGATTCCCACTAAAAACTTGCACCAGAGATAATGGTGATGACTGCACAAAACATGCAGCATTTATAGGATTCAGTGTCTAGGTGACCGCATACCTATTATCACTAACCGTCCTCGCATTCGTCAACGGTCATTTTTGCCGCAACGACTGCTTGCCCTTTTAATACTGCACCCCTTAGGTGCTCATCATCTCATCAACGACTATCTCCGTTAATGGGTCCGAGAACCCGAAACGTCAGGCGAATAAAAATATTGTCCTCGCGAACGCACCTCTCTCTTCTCACAGCGCAAGGCATAATTTATAATTATTCTGAAGTCAAGCATTGAGACTGAAAGAAGGCCTAATAACAAAGGCTTGTTCAATGCCTCGAGTTAATAAGAAGAGATTATTAAGGCCTCTGGCATAAAATAGGTCGTTAACGTCAGATGAACGGTAATTCAAAAAAGCAAGGCCTGGACGTTGGTCAAGCTGTAGGCTACCTGGTTCGACCGCAGGTGAGGGGATATTGAAGCAGCGTTTCGTGATGGCTGGTCAATAAATAAACAGTTTCATGTCTGATTAATAAGCTGTCACGATTCATGCAGCTGTAATACCTTCAGGTGTGATTGGGGAATAATGAGGAAAGCCAGTAATCTGCCGAAGGGTAACCCAAAAAATGAACTACACTATGACAAATATTTCCAGCTAACCAATGAGATTTCATCGGCTGCAATTGGACTCTTATTCATCAGCAGGGCGGAAACGGGGACCCTGCCTGTTTCGAATATCTATAAACCTTCACGGATTACCGATTTCAACTGTCATGGCAAGCAATAAATTCACCATGCGAACTGACATTGATCAGCAACGAGAAAAAATTACTTTTGCCTACTGCCACATATTAATCCTCGAAGACCTACAAAACTAACGGGTATTTAACCTTTTACAATTTAAAAATGCTACCAGCTGTGTGCCACAAGTACTGTTAAATAAGTCCGGCACATGAGCCTGGATCGGATGTCTTCTACCCTATTCAGTACAATGATAACGGATGGTTCGAACGCCACGAACGACAAGGTCCACCATTGCCACAGGAGGAGAGACCATCAGTGAATTGCGTGTGAACTTGCCCTGCATCTGCTTTACGAGTTTCCATCACAGCACCTACCGTCGCCGATGGCAGGACAAGTTCGAAGTGGCCGTAGGTGGTCTTCAGCGCAGTATTTAACAAAGTTAGGCAGTCTTTCTTTGCGGGCTATACGCAATCCGGACCCTACTCCACATCTACCAGGCCTTACTTTGAGGGAGCTTTAGATATCACACAATCTAAACTTCCATCACGAAAACATTCAGGTATCATTGCGGCCTCTAAGTCATGAGATAACCGAGTTACCCTGCCCGTTGACAACCATCCAAGATATGATTGACAGAGCGTAGTGATATTTTTGAACGCGTCAGCTTTATCCCACTAATGAGTGCTACAGATATATTATGGGGAATTCCTCCACAATCAGTCTTGGTTTACATTACTGTGTAAAGCAGCTACCACAGGCATGGCATTGCAGTCATGCAGCATCCGCATACTAAGGTGTAATTACAAACATAAACACAGGCGCTATCTGGGATATAATGCCCAACGCTGTGGGCTTTATAAGACGCAGCACGGTATTCTGTTCTCTAATTACTTTAGGAGCAATAATACTGTTATGGGGGAGCAGAATTTGGCAAAAGCTGAGCTAAATACACGTCACGTCTTTGAGCCGTCTTTCTTCGGTAATATATATGGAAATAAGGTCAAACAACAGGCTGCACTACAGATGCATATTTTAAGCCTTAGTCGCAGGTCTTCGCAACGCATCAGCCACTGGGTGCAATTCCACTGCCAACTGGTTGATATATTCAGACATTACAATGGTGCATGGGCGAGGGAAGAGGTTAAGGCCGACACTGGGAGTCCATCCTCACACCATATCAGCGAATTCTGCATGATAATAAATGTGACAAGCTCGCATCAATCGCGACGCTCCAAGCATCTTCGCTTAGGAGGCTGTCAACTAAAGGCGTAACTTGGTCTTTATCAAAAATGTGAGGCTCATATGGCTCCTTAATTTGCCCTCTGGGGCACTCTTATATACGTGGGATCTGAAGGAGACCAGTGCGTGTGTGTGACATGCATAGACAGGTTGTCTATATTTATCAGCCAATGTGCCGCACACCCACGTCCGGTCGTGTTAACAGTGTTTTATCATCGGAATAAGAGGTGAGAGAAGACGGAATGCGATATATGTTGCGCAAGTTTGTCTCATTGTGAACTAATTCACGCGTAAATCACTGGTGTTGCACCCCACTCGCTGGGACATTCGGTAAAGGGCAACGTTTGCAACAATCGAATCGTAGCACAGAAATAGCAACCGACTGCGTTATGCTCTTAAAAAAAGCTGTTCGTGGCTAAAACAGGGCATTGACAGGTTAAAGGCGCCTGCAGAGCTGGCAAGTACATCAAAAGATGATCGTTGCATATGTTGACTGCAGTCTAGTGGGAAGGTGTCGTGATCGATGTCATAATGGTTAGATTAAGTTGCTGCAACCTGGCCTTAGGTAAGAAGATTATTAGTTTTTCATTTAGCCACGAATTCTGGTGCGTACTCGACACATGCGAATAGTATATTTCTGTCGCAAACGACGAGATCACTACTGCTTTGTGCGGAGTGGTGACTTGAATGTAAATTGTTTTATGGTGTGCTGTGATTTATAAAAAGTGGCTGTCATATACCAAGAACCACGATTACAGAAAATGACAAGGAGCGAGCCATATTAGGTCTTCTCAGATCTGTGTCAGAACTGTGGCTTTTTTAACGACAGTATTAACAAATGCAATAGGCTGAGTCCCCGAGAACATAGTGTCACACTAAACCAGCGTCTGAATCTGTAATGGAGCCCATTAAGACGCAAGAGATTATTCCTAAACCAACAGCTATTGCACCCAATTTCACCACTGTACCAGGGATTTGGACTGTGATGGAAGGAATAGTGAGCCCAATCTTGCATGATCTTTCATCATTATACTAAACCAGTGGTCCTGACCCTATCAATAGAACAGGGTGGTTACGGAAAGAAAGAGACCAAAATTGTGCAATTCTGCTCATTTGAATTCACGTGCAATTCGTCATTGAACTCATCGATTGCGACGAACTAACTGGCAGCATAAATCTGGCTCGCCTCTTGGCCAGCACGGCGCTAAGGGTTCGTTAGTTAAGTAAGTTATTAAAGCAGCGTATTCTAGAGACAGCAGAAGAGGCGTCAATCTGAAGACCGTCGTTCGTTAAATCATATTCTCGTTAAAATATTTACGAATTTGAAAACTGTCAGATTTGACTGTCGGAACTGCGAGCCTGGTTGCAGTGGCTATTTAATTTGCTCTTATGATCACTCACTGACTCTGGATCTAAGTAATAGAAACCGAGGTTACCTGTATTGATGAAACGAGCAATGCTTAGATGTACATTGCATTCCAATCCAGTTTCAAAACCCTTGTATTTGCCAGGCCACACGAACACTATATGCGTAAGAAAAGAGAAGTTGGTACGGCAAAAGTGGTTCATTGAAAGTCAACTCATGTGCGTGGATGAGCACCACCCCCAGTTTTGCGGTAGTTGTCGACATCGACAGACAAATTACGGGTGAATTACTTATGTCCAGGAGGCTTAAAACTAATATTGACTATTTTCTTCACGTTGTGCTCTGCTTGAGTTATAGAAGCGATGTTGGCTGACATCAAACCAAAAACATTTGCACCGAAGGGCCGGTTACCTCTGGTGCTGTGGTCGAAGATATCTGTCTGGTTACGATAGAGGGTGAGATCTCTGAAAACTTCTACTAACTTGGTTCGAAGCCTCTCTCGAGCAGGCAGGGCAATTATAAAATAACGCAAAAGGTCATCCAGACTGGGGTATTTTGTTCGACTGCGTGGAAACCTATGGGGTCCGGCTGAGAGCAGACAGACTTGTGATATGTTAAGCATGATCTGATGTGAAGAGTGATCTGAGCGTTCAGATGATAGCCGTTGCCTTGAAGGGCCCGATCAACGGCATCCGTGCTCCAGTCTGAAATATCTGATCTCATTTATCTAATAATCGCCCATCACATCGGTAAAAAAATGTGTTAACTGCGCCCTCATCACTCGCAAACTCAGATGGCTTTGTCGTGTGTCGGTCCAAGGTGAAAGCGAAGCCAGACGGAATGTCAGTTTACTTCAGTCCTTGTCTAAAAAGGTGAGTGTAGACAAGTGAACAACCTATGAAATAATAAAAGGTAGCAGACGCTGACCGCAAGTACGCCACTAGACTAGCCTTCTATGGTCTGTGTACCTGGGGTGCCAATAAATTTAACTTAGTTTCGGAAATGCAACACTCGTCAGCAGCAATAGAGGAGTACACATAGTGATGCAGTTAAGAGGTACAGTTGAGCGAGCTCGAGTGCTCAGAAATTTAACTGCCCTAACTGAAAGAAGGCTGGAAAGTTCGAACTCCTCTGATGAGGATAAAAATACCAGCTTTTGGAAACGGCAGTTTAATAAGCCAGTATATATATCTAATCCAAGGTAAAAAAAAAACATAAAAACAACGGATTTTTTAAAAAAAACAGCATATAGGTTTTTGACAAAAACCAAAATGTCACGTTAAGAAAAATATGACGCGTAAAAGGAACTTAGGTTTGACTATAAAAGTGGAATGAAAACTATCTGGCAACTCGCCGAAATGCGAGCGTACGTCAGCTGCGCTACTCATGAAAAGTGTAGAACATACAATAAGCTGCATGGCAGAGTCGCGGAACCTGTTTTTTTATTCGACTTGGCAGCAAAATGAAAATGTAGACATCAAACTACGATGCATTGATCCTAAAATGACCGTTTACGTACCGTATCGACAATTTCCAGTGATGGTGTGTCATGAGAGTGGGAATGACCACCAATAACCAAGAGTCCAAGAACGTTAATAAGCAGTCCACCGAAACCGACGTAGGTCATCAATTTGGGATCATCGATGAGCTCCCTGTTTATAAAGCGTTTCGATGCGTCCACCAAGATAGTGAAACACAAAGTAACAAGTACAACCGTATTGACGAGACTGCCAACAACTTCAGCCCTTTGCCATCCGAACGTATTTTTTGAGGATCGTGGCCATTTTGCAATGCGCGTAGCTGCAACTCCCACGGTTAGTGCGATGAAGTCCGAGAGCATGTGAAATGAATCAGCAACGAGTGACAGGGACTTAATGGCATTTCCGACTATGAGTTCAATTAAAAAATAGGTCATAACTAGACCCATCATAAAAACGAGGCGGAAAGTATTGGAACAATGCATGTTGAATGTCACAAACTAAATACGATGACCTATTGCTGGAGTGGTCTCAGCTGACCTACTTTGTATAGTGCGCGTTAAATGCATGCCATTTGAACAATTAAAAGCATCCGATGTTTTGGCCCAGCTAGGTAAACAAAAAGACTTCGAAGCTCGCCAACTAACTAGGTTAACCCACCCCTTCCACGAGCAAATTTGCTATCAATGAAACCGTTAATGTTTATAAAAGACAATTGAGTCTAAATCATGTGTAAAATTATATAATGCGAAACAGTATTAAGAAAAAATTCAAAATCCTTAGAGTGAAGCTCAGTGTTTTTGAGAAAAATAGGCTAACGCCTTTGAAATCCCTATTTGTTACATAACAATCGCAAGAACAAGGAGCAAATTAAAGAAGTTACAGTCAAGTAAATGCAGGCAGATTTACGTGGTACACTGATATTGTTAAGGTTAAGTAGTCACATAGTCTTCGTGGTGCTGCAACATATGTATGTCAATCCGATGTTTGAATTTATCCACAGACTGGGACATTACGATCGCCTCAGGTAGGTTACTCCACGGTTCCACGACACGGTTGGTGAAAAAATACTTCCTCACATCCAATCTTAATTGGGGCACACTTAGTTTGAATGGATGACCTCGGAGATTATTCATAGTGGCAAGTTGGAAAACGTCATCACATAAGTGGGCGATATCCATGCCACGCACGATTCGGAAGGTTTGTATCAAGTCCCTGCGCAATTGCCTATAACTCAGAGAATAGAGCTTTAGGTTAGTTAGACGAATCTTATACGGCAGTTTACCTTGACCTCTTCATAATTTTGTGGCTCGCGCTGCACCCTTTTGAGCATATTGTAGTCCTGTTGGGTCCACTGTCACCAGGCTTGGATCGCATATTCAAGATGTGGCCTTACAAACGTACCGAAAACTTTAGAAAAGCAGTCTTTATCGAAAACTGTAAATGCCCGCTTGATAGCGTACAGCATTGAATTGGCGGATTTAGCTGCCTTGCAACATTTCGTAGAAGGCTTCAGGTTTTCTTTCATCCAAACTCCCAAGATCCTTCTGTGTGTGTGCTTCTCGGAGTGGCAAACCGTTCAAATAGTAGGGTCGCATACTAAAGACCTAATTTCGATTTCCCAGACGTAGCAGGATGCATTTCTTTGAGTTGAAGGACAGGAGCCATTTGCGGGACCACTCGTCCAATCAACGAAGATTTTCTTGGAAATTGTCTCCATCGGCAGCACAGTGGATAACTTTCCAGATTTTTATACCGGATATGGGAGGGGGTGCAGGTGGCTGGCGCGGCCGGAGCCATCCCTGGGTGTACCACCCCACCTGGCTCGGATCCCACCGAGTCGGATTGCTATAAAGGCCACATTAAGAAGAAGCCATTGCAGTCTGACTCTCAGTCCACCAGTCAGCCACTTCACACAAAACACACATTGGGCTGACCACGCGTTCCGACCTATCCCGTCAGTTGGCAACCTTCGAAGCCACGGCTTTTAGCGCACCGTGATAGTTTTAAGCGCGTCAGATTGTTTATAGTGAGGAAAATGCGCTGAGCTGGTGACCTAACTCTCTCCCCCAACCCCCACAATCAGACCACCATCCGAACCAGTCAGTAGTCTGATGTTTGGAGTGGGCGCATTGGCTGACGTGTGGATGAACCCGTCTTCGCGCGCCACAGCGCGACCTGGCCCCCATTTACGCACATAACAGGATTCACTTACTCAGTGGATATGGAGGAGACATCGCCGTCTGACTCCCAGTCCACTGGTCAGCAACTCGAAACACACAACACATTCATTGGGCCGACGGCATTGTCTGGTGTGAGCGTCAGATTAACAGCCTTCCAAGCCACGGTTTCTAGGAAAGCGTAATTTTTTCCGGTACATTAGGACGTTTGTGAGGGTGTTGACTATGAATTCGTTTTTGGGCGCTCCACGCTGGAACATTATGACAACCTACGGGAGGTACTGGAGGCCCTCCAGGACGCAGGCCTCACACTCAACCCGACCAAATGTCTCTTCCTGCGAGCTGAAGCAAACTTGCTGGGGCACCTCATTACCCCTGGTTATATTTCCCCCCTACCCGATCGCGTGAAACGGGTACGCACCTGGCCGACGCCAACGAATCCGGCCGAACTACGAAGCTTTCTAGGGCTAGTATCGTACTATCGCCGTTTCATACGCAACTGCGCCCACACTGCAAGCCCACTCCACTAACTCACCGAGAAGGGTAGATAATTCGTTTGGTCAGACGACTGCGTTCAAGCAGTCAACGACTTACGAGCTGCGCTATGTTCGGTCCTCTTACTTGCCCTCCCGAATGTAGACAAAGACTCACCCCCTTCATTTTAGACACGGACGCAAGTGGGTACGCCATCGGCGCAGTCCTGTCACAGGCTGATGCAGCAAATGTCGAGCACCCAATCTGTTTCGCCAGTAACACACTAACAAAACCACAGCGTCCGGTACTGCACATTCCGCAGAGAACTACTAGCCATCATAGTATTCATCCGCCAGTTCAAACATCTACTGATTGGAAAACGTTTTATAATACGAACAGATCACCGAGCGTTACAGTGGTTGAGCTCATTCAAAGACCCCATGGACCAACTAGCACGCTGGCAAGAATTCCTGCAGGATTTCGATTTCGACTGCCAGCTCCGTCCTGGACACAAACACGGCAACGCAGATGCACTGTCGCGTTTATCGCAAAGCAACGGCCTTATGACAGACTCCACGACCACGAGCATTAACGCAATCACCGCCTCGGAACCCATAAGACATACCTGGTCCATAAGCCAGAGCAGCGACCCAGACACAGAAACCATCTATCGCCATCTAACCAGAGGTCTACCCAAACCGACCGAACGAGACATGCAAGGTACGAGTCTGAGGGCACATCAGCTACTGCACCAATGGCCGTACTTAATCGTTCAAAACGACATTATGTTCCTTCGCGATCCCTCTTCGCATCACCTACGCCCCGTCGTTCCCGGTTGCTTGATCGAGCCTGTATTAAACGATCTGCATACTCAGTTAGGTCATTGTGGTCAACGTCGCACCGAACAGGCTACACGTAACCGTTTCTGGTGGCCACAGTTACGTTCGTCAACACACCTTTTCTGCCAATCGTGCCCAACATGTGCCACCTTTAAATCACCCACCCCATCCTTCCGCGCTCCCTTACAACCCATGAACACCGGTTTCCCCGGCGAGCGCGTCGGCCTAGACATAATAGGACCCCTACCAATTTCAGTCCGCGGACACGAATATATACTTGTTATGATAGACTATTTTTACAAAGTGGACAGAAGCCATACCACTCCTCCGTCAAGACGCTGCGTCCGTGGCAAACGCCATCAACCGCACGTGGATCAGCCGCTGGGGCACGCCTCTCTCGTTTCATTCGGACTGTGGAAGTAATTTCGAGTCTCAGCTGATGCGGGAAGTCTGCGAAATGTTAGACATACGGAAGACGCGCACAACTCCCTATCATCCGGAAGGCAATGGTCTCGTAGAACGAACCAACCGCACGATCCACAACATCCTGCTTGCGTTTACTAAGGATGGCCACCAACACGACTGGGACATCCAACTACCATTTTGCCTCCTGGCATACCGCGGAACGATCCACTCCTCCACTGGATTCACACCCCATTATCTATGGACAGGCCGTGACCTCCGCCTCCCAACCGACCTCCGCTACCCTTTACAGTCCCCAGACCCAACCACACCCCAAACATTCGCTACGAAACTCCGTGAAGTCATACGCTCCGCACACAACGCCGCACGCGTAACCCTAGAAAACGCCTCACTTCATCAAAAACAGCACTTCGACCGCCACACATCCGGAGCCGCATTCCAAATCGGTGACCTCGTAATGCATCACCATCCCATACCACCACGCGGTACTTCGGCGAAACTCCACCACCCTTGGCGTGGACCATATGCTGTGATCGACGTCCTAGCCTCAACCAGTTTTTCTCCTACGCGACGCCATACACGCCGAACCACCCCTTTCACAGCCCATTTCTCTAAGCTGAAACCCTACCGTGGCCACCTCCTCGTCTGCACCGCCGATTCTCTACCCATCCTCCCCGCAGGACAAGTACCACCAGTAGCCATAGAAGTCACTATTCCCTACACTTCTGACCCACCCAGCACTGAGGACAGTGCTGCACCTTAGAGGGGGGGCTGTGTAACAGACCTAAACCCGAACCATCCATAATTGTTTTAATAAGGTTGTTGTCCCGCTTTTTGTAGACGGAGAATAAAACACGCGTGTCGAAGACGAAATTGCCCGCCGCTCTTCCGATAAGTCCTCTTCCATCGTTATAACATTCGCCACTCTCTATATCTCGTAACATAGACTTGTACTTCGATTATCCCCTTGTACCGTATTCTACCATTGTTGTACTGATATCTTAATCGTCCTATTGACATTGCCTTTATCGCATAAACATTGTCTACCCGAATACCACGTACTATACCCTATTATTGTTCGTCTTCTTCCCGCCGATATCACATCGTATAATGAACCCTTTAGAGGACGCAACACCAAGTGTTACTACTGAGAAGTATATCGAAGATTCTTACCCAAGGCCCGATAATCCGATCTTTCCGTATCGTTAAACCGGCCTGACGCTACAATGGTGGCAGCGAAATCCGGACCCTCCTCCCCTCCAGATATTTCACACCAACCGCTACCCCATCTCGCTCATCCATTGCCAACCAGAACAGCACGAGCAGACCCCCTACTTGCTCCAGAATCCTACCACGCTGGACATGACATCCGTGACTGGCTGCTCGAACTATCTCTTTTTCTTGTTGACCTGGCCCCCGCCGACCACACGAGATACATGCTTCGTTTCCTCGCCCCTCCCGCCCGCAAGTTAGCGATGACCTCCGGCATTTCTCTACTTACCCCTTTCCATTCAGCCCAAGACATACTACTCTCATTATTCGATAATCAGAGTTCCCCCTCGGTAGCCGGTGAACGACTGTACAACCTTCGCCAAACGCAACAGCCCGCCGACGATTTCGCTACCGAGTTAATACAGCTTGCACGTCAAGCATTCCCCAATTTACCCTCAACCGATCGCGACGACCTAGTACTCGACCGTTTCATATCTGGTCTCCGAGACCGTGCAGTTTCGGACCACTTCACCTTGAATCCACCTGCAAACCTGGCAACCGCACTACAACTCTCTCGGCGGTATGACAGTCGTCAGAACCAGGACACCTACTTGAACCCCAGAAAACCCGCCCCAAAGGACCACAGACAGATACTATTCCCTTCCACATCCACACGACCCCAGGATACCCGACCACCACCCAAGAGAACGCCACTCCCGATGCGATTTCCTAATCATAACCCAGGGTGCCCATACTGCACGGCATGTGGACCCCACGCACGTCATTGTGGACACAACTCTCCCTGTAAGTCCCCGTTTGTTAACTCTAGTCATTTTAACCAACCGAATCCTGTATCTGCTTTTACCATTCCGCTGCTCCTCGACAACCACACGGTCCACGCACTCGTCGATACTGGGGCTAACGTATCCCTTGTAACTCCCCTTAACCTCCCGCAGCATTTACTTAGGCAGATAGAGCCATTACCGACACCCCGACAGCTCCGAGCGGCAAATGGCACCGCGATACCTATTTCTGGATCTATTACGCTAAAAATGGTCATCAATAATTCCTAGGTAACCCACGATTTTTTAGTGACGCCGAGCAGCTCATGGGCCCTCGTTCTCGGATTGGATTTCCTTGCGACCCATGACTGTATCGTTTACGCCCGCGACCGACGTTTAACCTTAGCCAATAACACCACCTCGACTTCCCCAGCAACCTCTTCAGACGACTCCGACCTCATATATAATGCAGTTCTGTCAGCAGTCGCTATAAACCCCACACCGTTGGCTGATATCCTCCCATCCGCCCTCTCGGTAGGCACCGTAGCCCAGTCCCAGTTGAGAAACCTCCTCACCTCCTTTTCCGACCTCTTTACATGGTCCATGGACACTATCGGCCGTACACACCTAGTACAGCACACAATAGACACAAGCGAAGCCAAACCAATCTGGCAACCCCCACGACGAATTCCAGTACGGTACCGCGACGAGGTTGACAAAATGCTGGATGAGTTGTTAGAAGCTAAAATCATCCAAACCCTCCTCGTCCCCTTGGGCATCCCCCATAGCTTTAGTACCCAAGAAGGACGGTTCCCTACGTCTATGCATAGACTACCGTCGCCTTAACGCCATGACGATACGTGATTCATTTCCACTTCCCCCTTTAGACGATACCCTAGATGCGCTTGGTAATGCCGCCTGGTTTTCCACGCTTGACCTTAAATCCGGATATTGGCAAGTTGAGATCCACCCCGACGACCGCCATAAAACCGCTTTTACCGTACCCCAAGGGCTATTTGAGTTTCAAACCCTACCCTTTGGTCTCTGCAACGCCGCCGCAACCTTTCAACGCCTAATGTACCGTGTCCTCCGACCGCTTATTCCATATAAGTGCCTCGTCTATTTAGACGATATTATCGTTTTTGGGCGCTCCACGCAGGAACATAATGACAACCTACGGGAGGTACTGGAGGCCCTCCAGGACGCAGGCGTCACACTCAACCCGACCAAATGTCTCTTCCTGCGAGCTGAAGTAAACTTCCTGGGGCACCTCATTACCCCTGGTTATATTTCCCCCCTACCCGATCGCGTAGAACGGATACGCACCTGGCCGACGCCAACGAATCCGGCCGAACTACGAAGCTTTCTAGGGCTAGTATCGTACTATCGCCGTTTCATACGCAACTGCGCCCACACTGCAAGCCCACTCCACTAAACTCACCGAGAAGGGTAGAGAATTCGTTTGGTCAGACGACTGCGTTCAAGCATTCAACGACTTACGAGCTGCGCTATGTTCGGCCCCCTTACTCGCCCTCCCGAATGTAGACAAGGACTCACCCCCCTTCATTTTAGACACGGACGCAAGTGGGTACGCCATCGGTGCAGTCCTGTCACAGGCTGATGCAGCAAATGTCGAGCACCCAATCTGTTTCGCCAGTAACACACTAACAAAACCACAGCTCCGGTACTGCACATTCCGCAGAGAACTACTAGCCATCATAGTATTCATCCGCCAGTTCAAACATCTACTGATTGGAAAACGTTTTATAATACGAACAGATCACCGAGCGTTACAGTGGTTGAGCTCATTCAAAGACCCCATGGACCAACTAGCACGCTTGCAAGAATTCCTGCAGGATTTCAATTTCGACTGCCAGTTCCGTCCAGGGCACAAGCACGGCAACGCAGATGCACTGTCGCGTTTATCGCAAAGCGACGGCCTTATGACAGACTCCACGACCACGAGCATAAACGCAATCACCGCCTCGGAACCCAAAAGACATACCTGGTCCATAAGCCAGAGCAGCGACCCAGACACAGAAACCATCTATCGCCATCTAACCAGAGGTCTACCCAAACCGACCGAACGAGACATGCAAGGTACGAGTCTGAGGGCACATCTGCTACTGCACCAATGGCCGTACTTAATCGTTCAAAACGACATTATGTTCCTTCGCGATCCCTCTTCGCATAACCTACGCCCCGTCGTTCCCGGTTGCTTGATCGAGCCTGTATTAAACGATCTGCATTCTCAGTTAGGTCATTGTGGTCAACGTCGCACCGAACAGGCTACACGAACCGTTTCTTGTGGCCACAGTTACGTTCGTCAACACACCTTTTCTGCCAATCGTGCCCAACATGTGCCACCTTTAAATCACCCACCCCATCCTTCCGCGCTCCCTTACAACCCATGAACACCGGTTTCCCCGGCGAGCGCGTCGGCCTAGACATAATAGGACCCCTACCGATTTCAGTCCGCGGACACGAATATATACTTGTTATGATAGACTATTTTACAAAGTGGACAGAAGCCATACCACTCCTCCGTCAAGACGCTGCGTCCGTGGCAAACGCCATCAACCGCACGTGGATCAGCCGCTGGGACACGCCTCTCTCGTTTCATTCGGACTGTGGAAGTAATTTCGAGTCTCAGCTGATGCGGGAAGTTTGCGAACTGTTAGACATACGGAAGACGCGCACAACTCCCTATCATCCGGAAGGCAATGGTCTCGTAGAACGAACCAACCGCACGATCCACAACATCCTGCTTGCGTTTACTAAGGAAGGCCACCAACATGACTGGGACATCCAACTACCATTTTGCCTCCTGGCATACCGCGGAACGATCCACTCCTCCACTGGATTCACACCCCATTATCTATGGACAGGCCGTGACCTCCGCCTCCCAATCGACCTCCGCTACCCTTTACAGTCCCCAGACCCAACCACACCCCAAACATTCGCTACGAAACTCCGTGAAGTCATACGCTCCGCACACAATGCCGCACGCCGCACCCTAGAAAACGCCTCACTTTATCAAAAACAGCACTTCGACCGCCACACATCCGGAGCCGCATTCCAAATCGGTGACCTCGTAATGCATTACCACCCCATACCACCACGCGGTACTTCGGCGAAACTCCACCACCCTTGGCGTGGACCATATGCTGTGATCGACGTCCTAGCCTCAACCAGTTTTCTCCTACGCGACGCCATACACGCCGAACCACCCCCCTTTCACAGCCCATTTCTCTAAGCTGAAACCCTACCGCGGCCGCCTTCCCGTCTGCACCGCCGATTCTCTACCCATCCTCCCCACAGGACAAGTACCACCATTAGCCATAGAAGTCACTATTCCCTACACCTCTGACCCACCCAGCACTGAGGACAGTGCTGCACCTTTGAGGGGGGGGCTGTGTAACAGACCTAAACCCGAACCATCCATTAATTGTTTTAATAAGGTTGTTGTCCCGCTTTTTGTAGACGGAGAATAAAACACGCGTTCCAAGGACTAGATTGCCCGCCGCTCTTCCGACAAGTCCTCTTCCACCGTTATAACATTCGCCACTCTCTATATCTCGTAACATAGACTTGTACTTCGTATTCCCCTTGTACCATATTCTACCATTGTTGTACTGATAACTTAATCATCTTATTGACATTTCCTTTACCGCATAAACATTATCTACCCGAATATCACATACTATACCCTATTATTGTTCGTCTTCTTCTCGCCGATATCACATCGGATAATTAACCCTTTAGAGGACGCAACACCAAGTGTTACTGCTGAGAAGTATATCGAAGATTCTTACCCAAGGCCCGATAATCCGATCCCTTCCGTATCGTCGAACCGGCTGGACGCTACACTATTGCTGGAGTGGTCTCAGCTGACCTACTTTGTATAGTGCGCGTTAAATGCATGCCATTTGAACAATTAAAAGCATCCGATGTTTTGGCCCAGCTAGGTAAACAAAAAGACTTCGAAGCTCGCCAACTAACAAGGTTAACCCATCCCTTCCACGAGCAAATTTGCTATCAATGAAACCGTAATGTTTATAAAAGACAATTAAGTCTAAATCATGTGTAAAATTATATAATGCGAAACAGTATTAAGAAAAAAATTCAAAATCCTCAGAGCGAAGCTCAGTGTTTTTGAGAAAAATAGGCTAACGCCTTTGAAATCCCTATTTGTTACATAATAATCGCAAGAACAAGGAGCAAATTAAAGAAGTTACAGTCAAGTAAATGCAGGCAGATTTACGTGGTACACTGATATTGTTAAGGTTAAGTAGTCCCATAGTCTTCGTGGTGCTGCAACATATGTATGTCAATCCGATGTTTGAATTTATCCACAGACTTGGACATTACGATCGCCTCAGGTAGGTTACTCCACGGTTCCACGACACGGTTGGTGAAAAAATACTTCCTCACATCAAATCTTTCTTGGGGCACACTTAGTTTGAATGGATGACCTCGGAGATTATTCGTAGTGGCAAGTTGGAAAACGCCATCACATAAGAGGGCGCAATATAGCCATGCACGATACGGAAGGTTTGTATCAAGTCCCCGCGCAATTTCCTATTACTCAGAGAATAGAGCTTTAGGTTAGTTAGACGAATCTTATACGGCAGTTTACCTTGACCTCTTCATAATTTTTGGCTCGCCGCTGCACCCTTTCGAGCATATTGTAGTCCTGTTGGGTCCACTGTCACCAGGCTGGGATCGCATATTCAAGATGTTGCCTTACAAACGTACCGAAAACTTTAGAAAAGCAGTCTTTATTGAAAACTGTAAATGCCCGCTTGATAGCGTACAGCATTGAATTGGCGGATTTAGCTGCCTTGCAACATTTCGTAGAAGGCTTCAGGTTTTCTTTCATCCAAACTCCAAGATCCTTCTGTGTGTGTGCTTCTCGGAGTGGCAAACCGTTCAAATAGTAGGGTCGCATACTAAAGACCTAATTTCGATTTCCCAGACGTAGCAGGATGCATTTCTTTGAGTTGAAGGACAAGAGCCATTTGCGGGATAACTCGTCCAGTTGACGAACATTTTCTTGGAAATTGTCTCCATCGGCAGCACAGTGGATAACTTTCCAGATATTTATAACGGAGATGGGAGGGGTGCAGGTGGCTGGCGCGGCCGGAGCCATCCCTGGGTGTACCACCCCACCTGGCTCGGATCCCACGGAATGGGATTGCTATAAAGGCCACATTAAGCAGAAGCCATTGCAGTCTGACTCTCAGTCCACCAGTCAGCCACTCCACACAAAACACACATTGGGCTGACCACGCGTTCCGACTTATCCCGTCAGTTGGCAACCTTCGAAGCCACGGCTTTTAGCGCACCGTGATAGTTTTAAGCGCGTCAGATTGTTTATAGTGAGGAAAATGCGCTGAGCTGGTGACCTAACTCTCTCCCCCACCCCCACAATCAGACCACCATCCGAACCAGTCAGTAGTCTGATGTTGGAGTAAGCGCATTGGCTGACGTGTTGACGAACCCGTCTTCGCGCGCCACAGCGCGACCTGGCCCCCATTTACGCACATAACAGGATTCACTTACTCAGTGGATATGGAGGAGACATCGCCGTCTGACTCCCAGTCCACTGGTCAGCCACTCGACACACACAACACATACATTGGGCCGACGGCGTGGTCTGGTGTGAGCGTCAGATTGGCAGCCTTCCAAGCAACGGTTTCTAGGAAATCGTGATTTTCTCCAGTACATTATGACGTTTGTGAGGGTGTTGTCTATGTATTAGTGTAGATGGTGTGCGCTGATGTGGCTTAGCCTCCGGTGGTTTACCACAGGTTGGTGTGGAGGCGCATGTGTCCTTATAGGCCCATGCGGTGTTTAAGTGTGCGTGAGCAGTGAGGGCAGTGGAAGCGGGCACGTCGACTGTATGTCGGAGCCGCAGGCACTGGTTCACCACCCTCCGTGCGATGGATTCGCAGCTGAACAATCAGGCCGATGCGTGCGTTGAAGTTGCGGGCGCAAAGTGGGCAGGAGAAATCGGTAGAGGCTGGGGGGATTTCATTCATGCTAGTGGTAATGGCAGTGGCGGTAAGAATGGCAGGAGCGGAGGGTGTGCATGGTGTATCGGTGTTGTCGGCATTGCGGCGAAGTCCGCTGTCATGGATGCGCATGTGACCGAAAAGGCCCATGTGATGAGTGAATGCGCGAGGACCGTGAGGGCAGTGGAGGCGATGGATTCGCAAGTGACCGACCATGCCTATGCCTGAGGTGAATGTGCGGTCGCATTGAGGACAGTTAAGGAAAGAGTCCCCATCACTGATGGTGGTGGTGGTAGTGAAGGCGAAGGTGGTGGTGTTGGAGGTGGTGGGTGAAACAGGCGATGATTATTTGGATGTGGTCCTTTATAATGGTGGGATTAATGGAATTAATGCCAGGAGTGAGGGTGGGGGAGTCCAAAGGAGAGTTCGCAGAATTTGACGTAAAGTTGGGATTGTCAGATTGTTGGTGCATTGCGTACGAAGATGTCCAACCAGGCCGATTCACGCTCGGAAGATGCATTGACATCGCGGGCATGTTGGTAGGGCCTGGGCATCGACAGTGTTGGTCCGGGGCGCTGGTGACGTTCGTGCCACTCTTTGCGCATTGGCGGCAGCGAACCACTTGGCCTCATAAATTGCTGAACCAGTCCTCATGGATCTTCACCATGCTGGTTTATCCTAGGCGAGGTCCTCCCAGGTCGCCGGATTGATTTGCAGTTGCTTCAGTGATTTCTTCAAAGTTTCCTTGAAGCGTCGTTTTTGACCTCCCTATCGGCGAGCACCCGTAGCGACATCTCCGTAGAAAATTCGTTTGGGTAGTCTCTCGTCGTCCACATTTACCAGGTGGGTGCTCAGTCGCAGTTGCACATGACCCAGCATGGCGTGGATGCTGAGGATTCCGGTCCGCTCCATGACTTCCTTGTCCGGGATCCTGTCTTGTTATCTCAGCTTCAATATTCTGCGGGTGCGGTTGAGATGGAATTGATTCAGCTTCCTGGCTTGGTCCGAGTGGACGGTCTAGGTCTCCGCTTCGTAAAGGAGTGTCGTCAAGACGATGGCCTGGTGCATCTTTAGTTTGGTCTTCAGGTGAATACCGTGGCGATTCCACATGGAGGCCTGCAGCTGGCCGAAGGTCTGACTGGCTTTGGAGATCCGTTGGGTAACCTCGTCATCGATGCACGTGTTGTGTGACAGCGTGCTTCCTAGATAAGCGAAGGTTGCCACGTTTTGAGTTTAGCACCGTTGACATTGATTCGGGGAGCATTGTATTCCGCGCTGAATGGCGGCTGGGGAATGAAAACCGTTTTGGCTGTACTGATTGTTAAACCGCAATCGGCGGAGCCTGAGGCAAAAAGGTCCATATTCCTTTGCATGTCCTCCTCCGTCACGGTGTTAAGGGCGCAGTCGTCCACGAAGAGCAAGTCATGGACTGTAGTCGAAGACACATATATTGAAACCTGCATACTCCGACTGTTGACAAGGTTCTATAGGTGATGCGGATTCCAGGCTGTTCATCACGGTAGATGTCCATCAGCATAGCCGAGAACATGAGACTGAAAAGAGTGGGAGCCAATACGCAGCCCTGCCTCACTCCGTTGGTAACTGCGAATGCTTCGGATACCGTTCTGCTTTCAGTGGGGCGTCATGAAGCTGATGCACCATGCGTGTGAACCGCTCAGGACAGCCGAAATTCTGCATGACTTTCCACAGTCCATCGCGATTAACAGTGTCAAAGGCTTTCGTCAGATCCACGAAGGTAGTGTATATGTGAGTTCGCAGCTCCTGGCACTTCTTTTGTATCTGGCGGGTGGCAAAATTCAGATCGGTTGTCCCACCGTGTCAGCGGAAGCCACATTGGCTTTCCGGAAGCAGGCCCTGCTCTAGACGACTGGTTAGTTAATTGCGAAGAATACGGGCAAAGATCTTCCCTGCGATGTTAAGCAACCAGATGCCTCTGTGATTATCACAGAGTTGCCGGTTCCCCTTCCGATTGACGAGATGGACGATGGTCGCATCTTTGAAATCCTGAGGAACTTGTCCTTGGTGCCACATCTCCTGGAAGAATGTAATAGGTCTGCCAGCAGCCGGGGCCCACCGTGCTTGTAGACTTTCGGTGGGAATGCGTTTGATCGCAGTACTTTACCGCTGGAAATCTGCTGCACGGCCCGGATGGTTTTTGGTAGGGAAGGCGGCAGATCCAGGTCATTATTCGTGTCCACTTGAGGGAGTAGGTCAAGGGCGTCAGAGTTGAGCAGCGATGCGGTCCCCTTCATACACGGGCCGTAGATGGCCTTGATGGCTATGAAAAAATTTTCATTTCATTGCAGTCCGCATAACCCTGGATTTTCTTAGTCTTTCGGATCATCCAGGCATGTTGCATCTCCCGCAGCCGTTGCCGTACAAGGCGGCGGCATCTGAAGAAGGCTGCATTGGTGTCGTCAATACGAAGGTCCATGTTGGCTTTGTGTAGTCCATTCATCTCCGCGAGTAAGTTGCTGATGTTGGCGTCATTGTTGTCAAACCAGTCCTGGTGTCGACAGCGTGCGCGTCCGAGGACATCGAGGGCGGTGAACTGGGTGACATTTCGCAGTTGGCACCATCGTGTTTCCATGGTGCCGTTATTATCTGTAGCATGACGGTTCTCCAGTTTCTCGGTAATTTGGTTGCTGAAATCTAAACAGTGAGCAGACAAATTAAACGAAAGAGATTTTGACTTAACTGACAGCCACTTACCTTGGTGCCTTCATCGGGGTTGCAGTCGGAGCCTCATCTAGGATATATGACGAGGTGGTGAGCTGTCCAACCATTGGCATCGCGGATCGCCTTGGTTACCAGCACGTCCTGTCGATCTCGCCTCCGGACGAGAACATATTCCAGGAGCTGCCAGCGCCGCGACCAAGGGTGCATCCACGTGACCTTCTCCCGTGTTAGAAGGTGGAAGAAGGTGTTGGTCAGCAAGAGACGGTGTTCCGCACACGTGCACAGAAGAAGGAGTCCGTTATCGATACAGCTACCGAGACCGTGGGGACCCAGCACTTCCTACCAGGCAGTGTGTTACGTCCCGAAGCGGGCGTTGAAGTCACCAAGGACAATTAAATTGTCCTATTTCGGCACATTCGCCAGCAGGGCGTGCAGGTCCTCGAAGAATTTGTTCTTCGCCGCATCAGAGATCGTCATTTGGGGAGCATAGGCACTGATGATGTTGGTGAACTCGTCTCCCCAAGGGGCAGGTGGAGGCTTATCAGGTGATCATTGATATCCTGAGGCAGACAGGGCAGACGTCCCACGATGTCGTTCCGGATGGCAAAGGCAACACCAGCATCGCGTCATTCTGCCCTTGGCCGACCTCTCTAGAAGTAGGTGTAGTCGGCATCCACCTCCTCCAGCTGACCCTGCTCAGAGAATTGGGTATCGCTGAGAGCAGCAATGTCCACCTTGTAGTGCGCCAGTTCCCGAGCAACTAGCACCGTCCTCCGTTTCGGCCTGTTGCTCCTCGGATTGTCTAAAAGGGAACGAACATTCTAGGCTGCCAGTGTGAGTGGAATTACCTGAGCAGCCTGGAGAGTATGGCGAGGGAGATGAGGATGGGTGGTATTGTTGTTTTTTGAGTTAAACGACCGCGTATTTTGTGATCTGCGAGCCGCGGCCGGCAGCAGAAGACATGATACCCAGCATTTTTAGGGCCCCTTTCCTAGTCCCTTCCTTCGCGTGGAGGCAAGCAGTGCTGTCCCTAAATAGGGCTGCTCGGACCATCCAGACGGCTTTCTAACTCCACTATGGGTCACGGGTTTGTTTTAGTGAGAGAACGACCCGATTTCACCTGGGCCGCCTACGGTGTTGCTGTCGCACCCACCGTAGCATTTTTGAGAGGGGGAGGTGGGAAGTTCTGGAGTCAGACATACCGGGTGTGTAAGCTTACACAACACCGGAGACCCTAACCTGGCTTAGCCCGTCGGTCGTGACGGTTGACCGGGGTGTGGCCGCTGGGAAGAACTGAACTTCGAGGAGCCACAGGTGAGAGTTGTGTACCAGTTAGAGGTGGCCACAGGAGCATTCACCACCTGTATGAGACAAATGGAGCGGTCAAATGCTATCTGTGTGGTGCTTCCCCTAACTAGTACCCCTACACCCCTACACACCTCTTCCACCACATGAGATTCCAACATGCGACCTGTTGATCAAATTTTTTACTCTTTAACCATTGAGCAATGGGAAACCTTTCTTGGCAGTTTACTTGTGTAAACTTGACATCCTTTTATGAACGCTCAACGATCGAAAACGGATCCTTATCGTTCTGCTCTGCTTTCGGGATGTCTCTGTGGCCCAAAGGCAGCCGCAAAGAGGCTGATTGCAGAATGAACGATAGACGTAGTAGTCCTACTAGCAGTGTTTTTATTAGTAGTAGAAGTAATAGAGGGGGTAGAATAAAAGGTTGATTAACAAGAATGTCAATTTAAAGGGAGTTGGGAATAGCCAGTTTCACTCATACGCTGTATGCGGCCAGACATACGAAACCCCAGGTGGTTTTCCACTGAACGATCCAAACCATGATCTATTGACCAGAAGTCCAACCGTCAATTATTCAGTTAAATGCTTATTGTCATCCCAGCTGTCATGGGGAATATTGACATTTTTTTGAGGAACGCTGGAAGATCGCTAACAGAACCCACTCGTTCCGTTATGCATTCTGAATGACTCGGTGGTCTACCAGCAGCCGCACATCGGCTATTAGTAGGACAGGCCCTAGCCGTATTATAAGTAGTAGTCTTAATAGTAGAAGAAGTAGTAGTAGGAGTAGTCGTAGTAGTAGTAGTAATAGTGGGGGTTGTAGAACAGGCTGATTAAAAAGAATGTCAATGCGAAGGGAGAGGGGAATAGTCAGTTTTGCTTTTACGCCGTAAGCTGCCAGACATACTAAATCCCAGGTGGTTTTCCACACGAGGATCCAAGCCATTACCTATTTACCGGAAATCCAATGTCTAACTATTCATTTAAATGCCCATTGTCTTACCAGCTGTCAGGGAGAATATTGTCATTCCGTGAGGAACGCTGAAAGATCGCTAATGGAACCCACTCGTTTCGTTCTGTATTCGGGATGACTCTTTGGCCTACCAGCAGCCGCGCAGCGTCCATTAGTAGTACAGGCCGTAGCCATATTAGTAGAAGTAGTAGGACTACTACTACTATTAGTAGTAGTAGTAGTAGTAGTAGTAGTAGTAGTAATAGTAGTCGTAGTTGTAGTAGTAGTGGGGTTGTAGTAAAGGCTGTCTTTGGGATGACCCTGAGGCCACGCCAGTAGCCGCACAGTCGATATTAGTACTGTTATTAGTAGATTAAGTAGTAGAGGTTGTACTTTTTTACTCTTAAAAGTTTTAGTGAAAGTAGTAGTAGTAGTAATTGTAGAAGTAGTAGTAGTAGTAGTAGTAGTAGTAGTAGTAGTAGTAGTAGTAGTAGTAGTAGTAGTAGTAGTAGTAGGAGTAGTAGTAGTAGTAGTAGTGGGAGTAGTAGAAAAGGCTGGTTAACACGAATTGCAATGCCAAGGGAGACTGGAATGGCCAGTTTGGCTTATAAGCCGTAGGCGGCCAGGCATACGAATGCCCAGGTGGTACTTCATACGAGGATCTAAACCAGGTTCTAATTATTGAGCAACGGGTAACTTGTCTTGGTAGGTTTCATGGGTAATAATGACATTAGTTGTCAAACGCTCACCACTCGTTAATGGAACTCGCACATTGTCTCTGCCTTGGGACCCACACACGATGCCCTACAGCAGCCGCACAGCATATGTTATTATAAGTAGCAGTGGTAGTAGTAGTAATAGTAGTTTTGGTATTAGTATTAGTAGTAGTAGTAGTAGTAGTAGTAATAGTAGTATTGGAAGTGTAAATTTGCAGAATAATAATGCTGATAAAGAAAACTCTGACCGAAATGTCTATCTCTGGTTGATTAGCCGTCATCGGCCAGAAATCCAAAACACCACTTGGAGCAACACCCGAGGACTGATTCACCAGAGACTGATTCTCGGAATTGGAAGAATCAAACCACCGCACCACTGGCCCCTTGTCTTGTCATTTTTCTTGTGGAATATTAATATTCGTCGACGAACGCTCAACGATAGCTAACAAAACCAAATCGTTCCGCTGTACATTAATAATGACACTCGGGCCCTGACAGCAGCCCCACAGCAGCTAGTGGTAGTGGTAATATTAGTAGCAGTAGTATTTTTATTTTTTGTAGAAGTAGTAGTTGTAGCAGTAGAAGCACTAGTAGTTATTCTAGTAATTGTTGTTGTGGTAGTAGTTTTTTTAAGTTGAAGGGCAGTTTAACAATGCCATCCAAAAAGGGAGAATGAAATGACCATTTATGGCTGATAAGACGTCATTGGCCAGTCATAGACAGCCCCAGGTGTTACACCACCTGAAGATCGAACAAGCGACCGGCCGATCAAAAGTTTAACGGTCTAGCCATTGTGCTACGGGCCCATTGGCCTGCCAGTTTTATGGGGAATATTTTCATTCGTTGACGACTGCTCACCGATCGCTACCGTAACACACTCTTTCTGCTCTGTCATGGGACGCACTCTAGAGCTCCAGCAGCATCCGCACAGCGGGTAGGAGTGGCAATTTTAGTAACACCTGAAGTTGTAATAATAAAGAAAGTTTAACAATGCCGACCAAGGCAAGAGAGACTAGAATGGTCTTGTATGGCTGCTTAGCCGTAATTAGCCAGTCATACGCAACCCCTGGTGTTGGACTACAGGAGGCTCGAACACGTTTTCCGTTGAGCAATAGGCCCCTTGTCTTGCCAGTTTTTATGGGGGAATATTGACAGTCGTTGACGAACGCTCAATGATCGTTAACGGCACCCACTCATTAAATTCTACATTTGGGATGACCCTGGGGCCACGCCAGTAGCCGCACAGTGACTAGTATTAGTAGGCGTAGTAGTAGTGTTAGTAGTATTATTATGCGTATTGGTATCTTTTTAGAAGGTGCTTTAGCATAAGTAGTATTATTATTAGCAGTGAAAGTGATAGTATAGTTCAGCAGTTCAGTATATTTAAGTATCTTTAAGGGTAATAGGCATTGTCTTTGGAGACCCTATTAATAAAAAATTTTTACTGCAATATTGCAGTCGAAATACTCGTTATTGCAAAGAAGTGAATAACATTCACGTAGAAAGAAAATGGTTTTTAACAGTGGAATCTGGGACAGTCATCCTAAGGGACCAATGATAATCTATGTCAAATAATAGATTTCAGTGTTATCTGTATGTATGTACAAAGCTTTTGTATGAGGTAGCAGTTCCTTCCTGTAAGAATGAACGGTAATTTTCAAGCGAATATAAATACAGTTTACGTTTGAATGTGTTTGTTGTGTCCACCCGTATGACGTCCTCTGGGAGTTCGATCTAGGCACTGAAAAATCGCTGCGCAAACGAAGAGCGACGAACATCCAGTGGATAATTCTATTCGAAGATACTCCAGTTAAAATAAATATGTTACTATAAATAAGTGAGTTGAAAGAAAAATGTTTCCTAACAGCGGAATCAAGGCCCGGTCAACCACCATTATCTCCATGCCTTTGCAAAATTTTGCTATGGTGTAGCAGTGCCTTCCTGTAAGAATGAACGTATTTAGCAAGCGAAGATAAATCAATTTTATGTTTGTATGTACCTGTCGTGCCCACCCGTAGGACGTCGTTTTGGGAGTCCGTCCCATGTACCAACAATTTGCTGCGAAAACGAATGGCGACGAACATCCAGGTGGGATAAGGCTCATCGAAAATTTTTAAGTTAAGAAACATTGGTTACTATAAAGTAGTGAGTAACATAGTACATAGAAAAGTAATAGTTTTTAACACTGGGATCTAGGCAGAGGCATTCTAAAGGATCGAAGATTACCTATATCCCCTATTATCTTTATGTATGTAAAAAACTTGGTGGGATGTAGCAGTGCCATCCAGTAAGGATAAACGGTATTTTTCCAGCAAAAATAAATCCAGTTTATGTTTGAGTATGTCTGTCATGTCCGCCCGTATGACGTCCAGTGGGAGTCCGTTCCAGGCACCGAAACTTGCTGCGAAAATGAGTTGCAACAAATATACAAGTGAAATAAGTTTTCTTTAAGTTTAAGAGAATTCTCACGAAGGTTAATTGTTGTGGCCAATGAAAAAAGTCTTCGAAGTGTAGAACACAGTCCTGATTCCTTACAAGCCGGTTTGTCTGCATCAGATCGCCTCGAATCTGTCTGTACTCAAGAGTGATAAGGTTAACAACATCAAGTCTGCATTTGTATGATAACGAATTAAGACCCTTCGTTACCTTTTTTGCCCTCCTTTGAACCCTTTCCAGCAGTTTGTAATCTTTTTTTCAGCCACGGTCGCCACGCCTGAACTCCATATTCCAGGTGAGAACGAATAAACGTCCCATACATTTTTCCAAATATTTCCTTATCGATATATACGAAAGTTATTTCAATGGCAAACAGGCCATTGGACGACTTTTTTTGGCCGCCCTGACACATTAAGCATCGGTCTTTGGGAAGACAACATTGTGATTCGTAGGTCCTTTTGTTCAGATACATATGACAGGAACTTTCAGTCAAGAAAGTATTGATAGGAGTCGCCAATCCCAATTGCCTTCTTCGTTTTGGGCTTCAGTGTGACATATTTATCAAAGTTGAGCTTTATCTGCCATATATCGGACCTTTCAGATAGGTGGTTTAGTCCTCTTGGTAAAGTCTGTTCATCAGTCCTGCATCGGATTGGTTGCCATATCTTGATGTCGTCTGCAAACACGACTTCCGTGCTGTCCAATCCATTCATACAATTAAGAATTAAGAATTTATTTTTGGTTTGCACCGGCAAGGCACCGTCTAAGCAAACATTAGTAACGAAATAAAGTTATGACAATGTGTGCAGATAAAATTTACAAATACATCAATTGTACTGATATGTCAACATTCAATCATAGGGCAACCTTCAAAAATAAGAGGTGGCGGCAGCCTTAAAGGCCCAAAACGCATGTAGCAACACTTAGTATGTGAGAACTCCATTAGCCATGTGGAGCTCCAGGCCAAAAGAGCGTCTAAGTCTGAATGAATTTGTTCTAGGCACGGTTCGGTCGTAGAGTTAGAGAATGTATACACGCATTTGAGGCCATCAGCATAAATAAAAGATTGAGAATGTTTAACTATCTGTGAAATATCATTTATATACAGTAAGAACAACAAAGGACCTAGTAAAGTAACTTGAAGGACACCACTTACAATCGGGGTAGCACTTGAGTAAGAGGACACTACTAAAATGTTTTGTTGTCGATCATTGAGGTATGATCTAATAAAGTCAGTAAGGGGACTACGAAATCCTATAGCTTCTAGTTTAGCTAGAAGTCGTTTATGAGGCACTTTATCGAATGCCTTACTTAGATCAAAATAGATAACTACCACAGAGAGATGATCATTACGAAGAGAGGTTCGTAGATTTAGAAACGACATGTGGCAGGTTTCACAAGAGCGGTTGGGTAGGAAGCCGCGTTGGGAAAATTTGATAATTTGATTGCTTATGCAAAAATCTGTGATTTTTTTGCAATTAGTTTTTCGAAGAGTTAAGCAAGAGAGGGCGTTTTATGAACACCGCGATAGTTATGAATGTCCGAGCGGGAACCAGATTTAAAAACTGGTATTATAATACAAGTTTTCCAATAATCGGGGAAGAAACCATTTTCGAGAAATACTGAGAATAACTTGCTTAGTAAAGGTGGAAAATCCCTAAGTGAGTTTGGAATGTTATCAGTTCCAACTGAATTTGAATATTTTAGGTGAACTATTTCCTTTTGCATACATGAAGGCAAGAAATTAATGGTTGTTAGAAGTGAATTTGAAAGCAGAGGAATTGTTGGAGTGGGGCTAGTTTCCGTGGTAAAGTGGTTGGCAAAAAACAAATTTAACAACTCTGCTTTGCCCAAATCGTCTGTAACAAATTTTTTTGTCACAGTCGAGTAAGGGCGGAGTAACATTCAGACGCTTAGCCGATGACCGAACAAGGTAGATATGAGCAACAGATTTGGATGAATTGCCATCACTTTGTGCCCGAGACTCCCTACCCTTATCTCTCGCGAGCCTAATTTTCGATGCTAATTCAAATATTTGTGCAATCCTTAAATGAACTAACAAAAATCTTTTAGATGAAACTTTAAGTTGCTTTCGTAATTTTTTAATTCTGTTCTGGATAAAATGCGGAAGAGTAGAAGAAGCTGTATTTGAATTAAAAATCTTAAACGGGATAAAAGCCAGGATTTTTTGATTGAGAATATGCTATGTCAATCTAGAGTGCTAACGAAATTATTTATCATTTCATGGTTTGTGTTAGAAAAGTCGAGTTTATTGCATTTAGCCTCAGGCTTCGTAAGAAGGGGGACTGGAAAACAACAGTGAATTATTGCGTGATCACTTGTGAAAAGACCATGATGAAAATTCATAAAGAGAGGGTGGACATCATTTGTAAAAATAAAATCTTAAATGTTGTCATTTCTAGTAACTGATCTGACAAGTTGGGACATGTTTGAAAAGATAATAGTATCGACCAATTTCTGATGTTTAGGCGGAGATTCTTTGATTGAGAATATGCTATGTCAATCTAGAGTGCTAACGAAATTATTTATCATTTCATGGTTTGTGTTAGAAAAGTCGAGTTTATTGCATTTAGCCTCAGGCTTTGTAAGAAGGGGGACTGGAAAAACAACAGTGAATTATTGCGTGATCACTTGTGAAAAAGACCATGATGAAAATTCATAAAGAGAGGGTGGACATCATTTGTAAAAATAAAATCTTAAATGTTGTCATTTCTAGTAACTGATCTGACAAGTTGGGACATGTTTGAAAAGATAATAGTATCGACCAATTTCTGATGTTTAGGCGGAGAGGAATTTGCCTGCCAGTCAATGTCTGGCCTACGATTATTTTGACATCAAATTGAGTGTCTGCAACTTTTTCTAATAGTTCACAGAGCTCGTTTTCATTGCCAGAATAACACGGAGGATTATAGACACAGCCAATAACCACTTTTGTTATTGTGTGGGAGGATGACTGAAGCAAAGCATACTTTTCCAGAAAACGACGAAATGCTCAGCTGAAAAAGGAAATATACAAATGATGACTTAATATAAAGGATGCAACCACCACCACGTTTTTTAGCGTGGCCTTGTCGGTACAAATTGAAATTATCTATAGCAAGCGTCGAGTCAGAAATAAGAGAGTGAGCCCAGGATTCAATGATGCACAGCACATCTGGATCAAGCTCAAAAGCTACTGTTCTAAGCTCAGCCATCTTATTTACAACTGATCTCGCGTTGAGTGAAACTAACCTGAGCGTATTCCTGAGCTGCTGGTTACGCTCATCAGTATTTATAAAAAAGGAACATTTGGTGGTGGAGAACAAAACTGGAAAGAAGAAATGAAAGGTGGGGAACAAAATTGCTTTGGTCTACAATTTGTCGAAATGTTACTGTTGAGAGAACTGAGATTATTGTTCAACGGCATATTTGGATGAAAACCTTGGAAAGGAAGGCTATATTGTGGCGTTTGAACGATAGGGGGGCATAGAAATGAGATTTTGAGGTAAGTTAGCATAAATTAGCGGAAAACGTGCATTTGAAAAAGGAATAAATGATTTCGAAAAACTGGTAACATAATTAGAAGCGTTAATTATTTGGGGATTTCAAACACTTTTTGGGTTGGGAAGGATGCTAACGTTAGCGTTCGCAGCTGTTGTAGATGCTGAGGTGTTAGCAGGTTTCCCATCGGTAATGACATTACTGATTTTAATGCCTGGATTAGCCAATGATTCAGATTTACTAGGAGTTTTCTTAGGTTAAGTAGATTTGGCAGCTATAGCAACCATGGTGTGCATGGGATGAGAAAGAAGAGGCCTTGACACAATTTCACTCAAACCAGGAACAAGGTTAACGGGTGAAGATTCAGCTGGAATCGAAATTCCTGTTGATCTGCAGGGCCATGGGCTTGCATTAGCTACAGGACCAACCTCTGAGATAACTTTTGATATTGAAGGTTTAGACGAAGGCTTCTTGTTTGCTAATGAGGGTGAAACCCGACGTTCCATTGGGGTTTTATCCCTACAGATAAACAACTTGTTTTTTTAAATATTGAGCTGAGTGCTCATGCTTAGAGAAAATAAGGTCAACTTCAATCGCTGAAAAAAGTTTGACCAGAACTTGCGGGTTTTTGCTACGGGAAGAAAACCTTTTAGCTTCAGCGACCTTAAAGTTAAAGCCGCATGAGTAAAGGAAATGAAATGCAACGTCCAGGGGGATTTTTTATCTTGGGGACGTTTTTTAAAGAAAATTGAAACTTCTCATATGTCAGTTAATTGACTCGGTAATGCCCATGTTTATAAAAGGCTCTAGTTTCACGCATTGTTGAGAAGTGTGTGAAGACAACTTTCCCTGAAAAATGGTACAAAGGATCGTGAAGAGAGAACCATATTTAGAAATAAAGGTATTAAAGTTTTCCAGGGCGTCAACGTCTAATTTCTTCATGCTTAAGGTGGGTTGCTCTAGTGGAAGTGTTACGCGAAGAGGATGTTTTCCGTCGAAGCACTGACTGGGGTTTCATATTGATTTTAAAATAGAAGTATTTTTCAAATCGATAATACGAAAGGAAAATTGTCACTAGTAACGTTTTGCGGAATAAAAGATGTAATATTTGAAATATGTGTTTTAAGCAAGGCACTGCAAGCAAATATCTGCTAGGTAACGAGTTTAAACTGAAAATAGAATAAGCGAAGAGGCTATGCAGGATGAAAAAAATTATATCAACTGGTATACCAGTTACTGCAAATTATTCTTCGCTGGAAATAAGGTAAACTTACAAAATTTCAACTTTATTTCTAGAATCAACCTTTATATTCCGTCCTTTTGACGTAAATCTCCGAGAACTTGAATGAGGCTATGTAGGGTGAAAAAGTTTAAAAACTTTATATTTTACCCTTTTGCAATTGCAATAACTGCAAGTGTGTGCAGCTGATAATGAGGTAAAAATGCAATAAATTGTCAATAATTAAGCGAATTTTTTCAGCAGGAAACGAAGAAATCGGTTTAAAATTCGAGAACTCACTTCTCTTAAAATTTGAACAAACCGCCTTCGACCTTGACCTTGACCTTCCACGAGATTGATTAAGAAACGTTATGGCCTACGAACGGAGCCCGGAGGTACACCACTCAGGACCGGCACGGAAATTGATTTCGCATTACCAATGCGCTTGGACTGTGATCGGCCTATCAAGAAGGTTCCTATCCAACTGAATAAATTATCCCTTATTCAAGATTCTTTGACTTTGTATAGTAACCTGCGGTGAGGAACACTATCAAAGGCTTTTTTAAGTTGATGTAGACTACATCAACGCTGGTGTCCTCATCTAATGACCTGGACCAATGTTCCATTACATAGAGCATATTGGTCAAACAGGGGTGATTTCGTTAAAATCAATTTTGGGCACTGTCAAGGAAGTTTTTTCTTCGAGAAACTTCATGCTGGCCTTTTCGATGGTCCGATTTTATCACTTTGCGACAAATGCATGTTAGACAAAGCGGTCGATAGTTTTTAGCGCTGGTTCCGGATCCACCCTTTTCAATAGGGTATATATTTAAGGACTTCAAATCAGCGAGGAGGATGCCTCGATCGAAGGACGATTGGAAAAAAGACGAGAGTGATTTAGATAGTTCGCTAGCAAGCTCCTGCAGTACGTTTGCTGGTATTTGATCAGGACTAGGAGACTTGGCGTCGTTGAGTGCAAAAAGCTCCTTCTTCACATCTTCTGTGATTTTGAGGTGCTCAATGACTGCATCGTTACTATTTTTAGGAAAATCTCTTTGGTTGAAATCCGCTTCATCCGTAAAGTCAGATTTAAAAATCAACTAAGGTTATTTTCATTAATGTCTTCGTTTTTTTCACTGATGAACGCTGCCACTGTCTCCGTCTTCTTCAACCGACTATTGATGTATCTAAAAACTACTATTGGCTTATTGATGGCGCGTTCTATAATTTCAGATTCATACTTCTTCCGGGATCTGCGGATAATAAACCTTATTACGTTCCGCTTGCGGCCAAATTCTTCGTAATGCATTGGTTGAGTGTTTGCTTCGTACCTTTTCCAGAGTTTATCCTTTGTTTAGTTGCCTTTTTAAATACTTCGTTAACCAAACAGGGCGGTTTACCTTTTGTACTTTTAAAAAGGGCAGTTTCGGTGCACAGCATAGTTGATAACACCCTTTAAAGTGGTCCAATCTACATCCGGATTTCCGGTAAGAATGTTTTGCCAATTAAGTGCAGATAAGTTATCTCTCATCGCAGAGAAATTCGCGTGCCAGTAATTTAACCGAACATCAGGAGTCTCCGTTTGCTTGGTGTGCAAACATTATTTCCACAGCAGCATGAAATGGTCACTGTTACCAAGTGGCGCGAGTAACCATAATTTATTTACATCAATTGGGTCCTTTGAAAGAAAGGGATCTAGGCAATTCACCATTTGAGCCTCTTTAACTCACGTTGGAAATCTAACATTCTGTACGAGAAAAATATTCATCGTGAGCTTTAATAGCCTGGAGCTAAAGGAATACCGCAAACCTTGTACGGATAATTTGTTCCAGTCAATCAATGGTGCATTAAAATCTCCGGCGATAACTATGTCTCGAGTTTGAACTGCATCTTTAATTACTTCGAACATCATCTCGTCAATTTCCGGAGTTTGATTTGGCAGTCTCTTTATAGTCAAGAAATTCCGATTTTGTTCTCCATGTCTCTTCATTTTTGACCAAACTTCTTCTCAGTCGCAAGGGCAAGCAATTCTGCGTTCAGATGATATGATTGCTCTGTTGACGTAGATTGATTTTTTACCACCTTTTTTATGCAGTCGGTCTCGAC
Source organism: Schistocephalus solidus (assembly GCA_017591395.1). Classification (NCBI taxonomy): domain Eukaryota; kingdom Metazoa; phylum Platyhelminthes; class Cestoda; order Diphyllobothriidea; family Diphyllobothriidae; genus Schistocephalus; species Schistocephalus solidus. The sequence continues at coordinate 341,682 of WEDG01006400.1, forward strand.
GGAAGAGTTGATATCCATCGATGGAAATTTTGCTATCCAATATTTCTGCCTGCAACCAAGTTTCTGTAATGGAAATGATATCCATGCTTTCAGTTCATCTTGTTTCCGGAACAAACTCTGTGCGTTTGCATAAAGAAAGCGGAGCTTTAGAATAATATTTGGTTCGGGGTTATTAGAATGGTCGTGTGTCTTATGCCGTCCACTGTCTGGGTAGGAGGCTACTGTTTTTTTGAGCAAACTTGAGGTCGATATGCTTACGGGCATTTGTTGCTCTGAGTGGTATTTTATTTTGATCTGGCTGCCCTCCATATGCAGTGTCATGGGCTTTATCCAGAAAAATGACCTCTGGGCGTGTTTAATTTCTTCATTCCAGATTTTGAGATTTCTTGCGTCCAGTCTGGATCGCTTGAGGAGTTCTATTTTGAGACCTCTCCATTTCTCCCTCTCCGCAGGTGAAAAATCTGTCTAAAAAAACTGTTGGGTGAGAGCTTCGAAGCATAGGTTTCCTGCTTAGCAAATCCTGGGCTTCTAACTCATTCTGCAGGACAAGCTTAAGTGGTCTTGGTTAGCTGGACTCATCATTTGAGTCTCTTAATTTACTTATTCTGAAAACTTTTTGAACGGTGACCCTCTCGTCCTCCTTTAAGAGACTTTCAAGATATCTCTTGAATAGCTCCATGTCATCGTGTATTTCGCTTCTGGGGTGTCAAATGTAGACTCAAGCATGCCTTTGATAACCATGCATTTACTGCGATCCACTTGAAGTCTCGGTGGTTGTTTCTTATTTTCCGGAAAAAATTATGATCACTTCGATTTCCATCGGCATCTGCATTCAGTGAGTTTGTTGGGACACCGCGAACGCTTTGTTCTCTTCTTGAACAGCTTCTTGGTTATTTGCAACTTTCGCCGACACAGTTTTTGCTTGCGGAATTCTTAAACTCGGTCCGGTCTTATTATCGTTCAAGCTTAGTCTGAATTTCTTGGATGTACTGCAACGCAGTAGTAAAGTCAATTATATAATGCCAACATAAACACAAGAATCTGAAAAGCCATTTATGGTTGATTAGCCGTTACTGACTCGTCATATGCAACTCCAGATGTTCAAAATCCCGAGGAACGAAGAGGTGACCTGCTAATGAGATATCCAATGCACTAACCACTGAGCCACAGACCCCTTGGTTTACCAGTGTTCATACGGAATACTGACATTTGTTGAAGTGCGCTAAACAAACGCAAATGGAACCCACTCGGTCCGCTCTGTCTTTGGGCTGCCTCGGGGGCAACGCGAGTAGCCGCGCAGCGGCTTGCAGTAGCAGAAGTAGTAAAAACAGGTTAACAATGCCCAGAAAGAAAAGGGAAACGGGATCTGCCATCTCTGGTTTAATAGGATTTCAGCGGCCAGTAATATGCAACCCAAGGTGTTAAACAACCAGAGGCTGGAAACCACAACCTCTTTATAAGTATTCCAGTGCTCTAATTATTAAGCCACGAGCATAATACCATGCCAGTGTTCATGGGGAATATTGACATTCATTGAGGGAAGCTGTACGATTGCTATTAGTACCCACATGTTCCACTCTGCCTTGGGGATGACTGTAGAGCAATGCCAGCAGCCGCACAAAGGCTAGTAGTAGTATAAATAGTAGTGGTAGTAGTAGAAGTAGTAGTAGTAGTAGTGTTAAAAGAATGTGAGATAGTATGATAAGCAGTGGATGTAGTTTAAGTACCGGTGGTATTGGTAGTTGTTGTATTAGTTAATTCAGTTAAAAAATTTCAAACAAGACAAGGGAAACTGGAATGCCATTTATTCATGATAAACCGTCATTTGACAGGCATGCTTAACCCCAGGTTTTGAAACACGTGAGGGTCGTACATGCGACCTATTGATCAGATTTACAGCGCAGTTACCATTTTGGCATAGGACCCTGCGTTGCCCATTTTCATGGGGAATATTGACATTCGTTGACGAAAGCCCAAAGATCGCTAAAGGAACCCATTCGTTACGCTTTGCCTTGGGGTGGACTGTGGGCCCATGCCAGTAGTTGCACAATGGCTAGTTGTAGTAGCAGTGGTAGGTGTAGCGGGAGTTGAAATAGTAGTTAAGGCATTTTAATAAAAGCCAACCAAAACAGGGGAGACTGGAATGGCCATTTATTGCTGATTAGCCGCAACCGCACATTCATACGCAACCCAAGATTTCGAAAAAAACTAGGCTCGAATGCGTGACCTGTTGATCAGAGATCCAACTCAGTTACCATTATGGCATAGGACATTGTATTGCCCGTTTCCATGGGATATATGGGCATTCATTGTCAAACGCTCAATAGTCACTTTCGTCACTTTATTGTTGGAATTAGTCTCTTCCCTTGAACTCCCTATTCACACTTGAAACTGGCAATAGAATAAACGTTAACAGCAATAAATCTAACCAAAATAAATGTAGGGTTATCGATATGTGTGAGCCAGGCGCGAGCTTTCGCTACTGACACAATCTTCATTATATGTAAAATAGTTTCTCAGAAAATGAATATCTAGTTTGAATTTAGATGTGAAAACGTTTCTGAAAGGACCACCTCGTCAGGGAGTCGGTTCCATGCTCCAAAAACCCTTTGCTTAAAGCCGTTCGTATGGAACAACCTCTTCTGCAGTTTAAAGAGATGACTTGGCAGATTTTCCGTCCCAGCCAATTCGAAGAAGTAAGCAAATTCTAGGGTGCACTCGCGGCCTCTGACAATCCGGAAAATTTGGATGAGGTCACCGCATATTTGCCTGTAATTGAGAGGAAACAAATGAAATTCAGCCGGTCTGGCTTCGTTAGGCAGATAACTACGATTCTTAAACATCTTTGTAACCCTCGCAGGTGCTCGTTCAAGCTGCAGATAACCCTTTTTAAACCACGGATGCCAAACCTGGATGGCATACTCCAAGTGAGATCGAACAAACGCCCGGTAGTTTTTTCGGAATATTTTCTTATCAATCTACACAAATTCTCGTCTGAACGCAAATAAGACCTGTGTCACGCGTTTAACTGCCTTTAGACACTGTGAAGATGGTTTGATTGAGGAGCTTATTTGAACACCAAGGTGCTTCTTTTCCTCGACAATATAAAGAGTCTGCCCATCGAGAAGGTATTGGTATGAATCATCATCCTCACTGGTGCTTTTGGTTCGAAGTCTTAGAACCACACACTTCCCAACGTTAAAACTTAAGAGCAAACGAGCAGACCAGCTGCTAAGACGGTTGAGACTCGCTTGAATTGCGTGCTTGTCGGCATCAAATCTGATGACCCTCCACAATTTATTATCGTCTGAAAACAGGACGGCACTGCAACGCAGGTTGTTGACACGGTTGTTGGTGAATACTAGGAAGATAAACAGCCCTAAGGCGGAGCCTTGGGGACACCACTAAGAGCCGGAGTGGGTGTTGACTTTGAGGTATCGATGCGCACAGTTTGCAATCTTCCTGTGAGAAAATCTGTGATTCACGTCAGCAGCATTCCTATTATTCCGATTTCAGATAATTTATAGATAAGACGTTTGTGTGATAGATTGTCAAACGCCTTCTTGAACTCTGTGTTGATGACTTCAACTCTACCATTATCATCCAGTGAGCAAGTAAACTGCTCTATTGAGAGAATCAAGCTGGAAAGACAAGAGTTATTCAGTCTGAAGCCATGCCGGTGCTCTGAGAGTAATCAGTTTTCCTTCAGAAACTTCTTGGTCACCTTCTTAAATAAGGATTCCATTAGTTTACAGCAAATTGATGTGCGGCTGATAGGCAGATAATTGTGACATTATATTAAGCTTCATTTCTTGTGTATGGGATATATATATAATAATAATAATAATAATAGTTGTATTTAATACCGGTTTACAGGCATTGTCAGGTGAAATATTCAGTGGGTAGAGGCTGGCAGTGAAAAAAAACTCCTGAATATATATCATTATATGTGTTTTTCCTATTTTCATGTTATTCAGGAGAAAAACTGCCGCCTGTAAGGATGATAGCAATTCAGATCAGGGAAGGGCTAAACACAATTGCAGTCTGTATGCAGTCTCTCTGTCTTTGCTAGGAACCGGGATTCTGCCTCAGGCAAGAAAGCATCCGTGTACGGTCGCTCACCGTCTGCCGAAGAAGTCAACGGGTGCAGGCTGCAGAGACGGTGCCGTATCCCTCAAGGTAACACCTGGGATCGAGTTCAGATGCCGCGCACTCCGTCGAACAGGAAAACAGATTCTACCGTGTCAGCGCCCAGAATTCTTGGAAACTGTTCTGAATGCAAAAACTAGTAATGGTAATCTTAAACAAAGAATAACTCCGTTGGACTTTTTATATTATGGGGAAGTTTATTCCACATGGCCATGGCGTTTATCGAAAAAGAACCATCGATACTTAACTGTGCGAGCTAATGGAAGAAATAAAAAGACATTGCGATGACTGCTGCGCCGAGGATGGTCAGGCTGCCTCACAGTGATAAGGGGATTAAATGTACGATTATTCAAAAAGCTTAAAAGCAAAAATAGTCCCTTCTGCACTCGGCGAAACCATAAGGGATCAATGTTAACAAGGCCACAGCGTTCTTGATACGACAGATTACGGGGCTCCAACGATAAAATTCTTTTCGTGAAGAGTGTTGGACCGATTCTATTTTTCTTCCGTTCGCTAGCGCGCAGAAGGCTAAATAGAAACGAGCAGTATTCCAGGCCAGGTCTAACGTACATTTTATAAAGGCGAAGTCTAATATCAATAGTTTTAAAAATTTCGGAGGATAAAACCCGGCAGTTCTGCGTGCTTTGGAGACAATCAGGGCGCAATGCTCTGAAAGATTGAGACCGTTGGAATATGATATGCCCAGGTCCTTAACAACGCCAGGTACATTTATATCGTGGCCATCTATGCTAAGATGAGGCTGATGGTTGTCACCGACAACCATAACGGAACATTTGTGCCAAGAAAGGGAAAGGCGCCATGTGCAGCACCACTGGGCAAACGCCTCGAGATCATTTTTTAATAGATCAATCGCGGTGTCGCGATCTGCCGGCTTGTATCGATAGGCAACTTTTAAATCGTCGGCATACATAAAGGGCCTACCATTTCGAAATAAACCTGGCACATCATTGACAAAAAGACAAAATAAAAGCGGGCCTAGCACACTACCCTGAATAACTCCACTCCGCACACGTGCCGAGTTTGAGATAGCATTGGAGATCTTAACATGTTGTGTACGAGAGCTCAGGTAAGAAGATATCAAGCTCAGAAGTTTACCACATATACCGAAAGAGGAGAGTTTCAGGAGAGGAAGGGCATGGTCAACACGATCGAAGGCCTTGGTGAAATCGAAATAGACTATGTAAATAAATAAATAAATAAAGTGCAAAGCCATTATCCCTAGATTGTAGAACATGATCAAAGAAAGAGAGCTGACATGTGTCACAAGACCTAGTTTTGAGGAACCCATGCTGGGCTGCACTCAATAGGTTATTCTCAGTTAAATGATACATCATCTTATCTTTGATCAAGGTCTCCAGGATTTTCGAAGCTGCGGACAGTGTGTTGATTGGCCTAAAAATCGTCAAAATGACGTAGATTGGCCGCGTTTGGGGATAGGTAGAATATGCGATTCCTTCCATACACTGGGAAAGGTTTCACTTTCAAGAGCTAGATTAAATATCTTACATAGAAGTGACGGGAAAAATATCATTAGCATCCGCCTTTATAATACTGATCGGTACGCCATCTGGTCCAGGACTATAAGATTGACGAAAACGTCGAATGGCTACGGTTACGTCCCAGAGGGTAAAAGTTATGGTTTCGAGGACGGCACCGGTCCAAACCTGGATGGGCGGACGGGGAGCGGTCGAATTTTCAATAAATGTTCTGGACAAGAAAACGTTAAAACTATCAGCCGTCAATTTGTCATAAACTACAGGATTGCCAATGGAATCCAGTAGTACGGGGTGCCACGTTTTTACTATGGGTTCTAATTGCGCGTGAAAAGTTTCGCTACATTTAACGAACGGTTTTCGACATATTTGACCTCTTCAGCTAGCCGTTTTTCTTCGGTTAGCCTCTTGGCCTGCTCAAAAATACGGTGAATCAAGGGCAGAACGGAAATGTCGTTTTGCAAATGGAATCGACGAGAGAGTTTACGCAACCTACGGCGAAAAGATAAAAGGGTAGATAAACCCTCATCCGCGACATTAATTAATTTCTTACGGGGAACAAAAACGAGAAATAAGTGGATCTAAAACTTGGTAAAGCATACCGGTACAGGTGTTCACATCCCTGACACATAAAAGAAATTAGTCCAGTCGTGGGATTTAAGATGTATCAATAATTCTGTCGAAAAGCGCTAATCGAAAATCAAAGAAAAAGCTATATTTCTTTGAAGGCGTTTCATCGGTTTCTGAGTTGTAGTGTAGAAACAACGATATCATGGTCTGAGCTCCCAAGTGGGCCTAATGATGACACTGTCAAAGGCAGGCAGCCTCTGCAGAAGATTAGATCAAGTATGCTTGATCCTCGGGTAGGGAAGTCAACAACCTGGGTCCACATGCCAATATCTACGGCCTCGAGAAAGTCCTCGAACTTTCTGGGGCCGGAGGGGACCGGAAACCAGCGAATGTCAGGAAGGTTGAAATCACCTGCAATTAAGCAATACTTAAAAATTTAAGTCAACTGCGGCATGGAATGCTTGTGAGAGACGAAGATCGAAATCCTCACTGGTATTGGGCGGGCAATAGACACAACCAATGAGTAAAGTGTTCCTATTTTTAAGGTAATTTGAAGCCAGCAGCTCTCGTCAACCGCAGTAAATTGTGGATGATCTAAGGTCCGAAATTGCAGCGCTTGTTTAATGTAGATACAGCTTCCTCCACCACGACTTTTACGGCGATCATTTCGGAGTACAATTATAACCTATAAGAGAGAGTTCGGAGTAAACTACGGAAGGTATTTCCCATGTTTCAGTTACTATAACGATATCTGGACAGTGGACAAAGACTAGAGTCTGAAGCAGGGCATTTTTTATTGAGCAAGGATCTAGCATTTAGAACGAACAGTTTAAGTGGGCAAGGTGGTTGTTTTTAGGAGAGTGGCTAATTCATCCAGTGGTTCACGGGCCACTGAACGTTGGGGCGGGTGCTCCCGCCCTGTACTGGAAAAAAGGTAAGATCATACGCGCCTGATGCGGGTGAATCGGAGTAAAAATATGGAGGTGGAAATGACAGAAAGGGGAACTGAGCACAACTGCTAGCTATTGGGGCATGACCGGGAAATCCCTGGACAGGATACTGCAAATTATTACTATTAAGGTGACACAGAAGGTCAGGTGAGTCTAGTAGTCCAGCAGGACCCTTCGCATTGAGAGACAACTGAAACGACCGTAGCGAAAAATTGGCTACGGGGTGGGAGATGCACTGCTGTGGGTGGCACAGAAGCACTATTTTTGGGCGAGAATGCTTGTATGTTTCGTTTATCGGCCTCAGTATGAGACCTGGGTGATAGCTGGAAATTCGATGTTGTTGGGATGGGGATTTTTGGGAGAAATAGGCGATAGTAACGGAGTAGTTTTCGTGGAGAGACTAAATTTTTGCGGTTTTCGAGTTGTTGAGACTTTAGCCGGACTTGTCTTGGAGCTAGAAATCTGCGTTGGTTTACCAGGAGTAACTAGTAAACTTGGTATGGTAATAGGCGGAGTACTGCCATCTTGAGAACGAAAAAAAGAAGTACTGTTTTCTTGAGATCCCAAAAGATTAATCAAGGTTGGTTTCCGTGCAGAGTTAGCTGGAGCTTCAGATGGCGAAGCCGTAGATGAAATTGGAGGCAATTTGTTCAACATGGCAACAGCGTTAGTCATTTCTCTGTTGCTTGTCGACAATTTAAAATTTTTCAGTTTTCTCTGCATTGGGGTGAGGTCAGGGGAAACCGAGGAATGCCATTTTCGACAAAATTCTCTACTAATCTCCTTCCTAGAGAGTATGAAGTCGACTTCTATCAAGGAAAAGAGCGTGACTAGTATGGGGGCATTTCGACTGAGCGAGTGGAGTCGTTTAGCATACGCGACTCGGAATCCCAAGCCACTGCTTTCCAGAAACAAACGCGCGCCGTCGAAAGCAGATATGTAACTGGGAATATTACGCAGTATGAAATTATGCTGCCTTCCATTCGGATGGCAGTCTCCCTGATTCAAATGACGAATTAAATAGATGCCCTAGTTGTTTGGAGAGTTCAGCCACCAATATTTTCAAGAACTTTGCTGGTATGTCGTCCGGATCAGATGACTTTGTTTATTAAAATTTTGCAGTTTTCATTCCAAGAGAGGTGCCGGGAAGAGTATATATTCAAGCACTGGACCGGCGTTTACAACAGCGCTATTGAAATTGTCAAGTTGACGCTCGGTTTCTCTAGTGGATACAGAGGCAAAGAACTGACCCAAGTGCTCGGCTTTTACATCCTCTCCAACTACTTTTTTAATTTTTCCATCCATAATTACTGTGACTGGCTCCTTGTTTTTAAACGACTATAGATATAATGGAATAAAATTTTGGGCTTATCTTCAGCGTACTGGATAATTCTGAATTCGTTTATCTTCCTTCCCTGACGGATAAATTTTTTGACAGCATTTCGTTGTCAACAAAATTCTTCGAGATGTTCTGCTGACCCTATTTCCCTGAATACCTTCCATTTTTTATAATTTTTCTTCTACTGCCTGTTAAGTTTAAAGAATAAAGTAAGAATAAAGTAAGAAATCCCACAGTAAAGTCATATGCTCGCTAACGGAACCGATTCGGTCCAACCTAACTTGTGGATAACTCTGTGGCACCGCCAGAAATCACCCAGCGGCAAGAAGTAGAAGTAGTATTAATAGTAGTAGCAGCAGTGTTATTAGTATAAGTAGGAGTAGTAGGAGTGGTATTAGTAACAGTGTTAGTAGTAGTAATGCTAGTTTAACAATGCCAAGCAAGACAAGTGAGACTGGAATGGCTGTGGCACTCTGTTCCCACGTTAACCGCTTTGTTCGCCACTCTTGGTCGAGGCAGTTGGCTCACCTTATGCCCGGCGCAGATGCTGACTCATACCATCCGTCTAACACTCCTGCTGGGACTACCCGAGTCTCGGTGCCATCTTCGCGAGTGCTGAAAAATATCAACGTGCGTCATTTCACTGATTGGCTGTCGGTGAAAAATGATGCAATTGAGTCAAGTGGTGTCAACAGCGCACACACACAACCACAACGGCAAGTGGCCTGAGGAGACTGCTGGCTGCAGCTGTGTGCCGAGCCCCTTATAAGCTCTTTGCCTCAGTAAAAGCTTGTCCTACTTAATCCGTTTTCGCTGACTTCTGGTTTGGGAAACCTTCGTGTTGTCAACCTCACGACGTCGACACGGTCATTTATTGCCTTTTAGCCGCCATTGGCCTGCCATACGTAACCCAAGGTTTTTTACCACCTAAGGATCGAACAAGCAACCTGTTGATTACATATCCAACGCAAATACGGTTGAGCCACCGGACCCTTTGGTTGCTTGTTTTCATGGGGAATATTGACATTAGTTAACGAACTTCAACGATCGTTAAAGGAACCTATTTTTTCCGTTCTGCCTTGAGGTTTACTCTGGGGCCACGCCAACAGCCCCACAGCAGCTATGAGTAAAAGCAGTATTATTAGTAGTAGTAGTGGTGGCAGTGGTTTGATGTAATAATATCGAGGGCAGTTTAGCAATGCCAAAAAGACGAGCGAGACCGTAATGGTCATTTATTGCTGATAAGCCACCATTCGTTAGTCATACGCAACCCCAGGTTTTCAACCACCCAAGGCTCGAACACGCGACCTGTTGATCAGATATTCAACGCAGTTACGGTTTAGCTACAAGACCCTTGTGTTGCCAGTTTTCATGGGGAATAATTTCATTCGTTGACGAACGCTCAAAGTTTGCTGCCCTAACCAACTTGTTCCAAGCTGCCTTGGAAATTAGTCTGGGCCCCATCAGTAGCCACGCTGCAGCTAGTAGTGTTAGTAGTAAAGACAGATTAAAAATGTCCAGAAAGACTAGTGAGACTGGATTTGACATTTCTGTCCCATAGGCCCTCAGAGACCAGTCATCTGAAACACCAGACTTTGAACGAACCAAGGCTCGAACAGGCAACCTGCTGTTAAGAATAACAACGCCCCAAGCATTCAGCAATGCGCTCCTTTTTATGCCAGTTGGTATTGGGAATATTGACGTTCCTTGACAAAAACTCACTGTTTGCCCACTGAACTCACTCATTCCGCACTGCCCTTGGTCATTTTCAAGCCACGCCAGCAGCCGCATTGTGGCTAGTAGAAGGAAGGACAGACGTGCAATGCCGAAAAAGGAAAGGAAGAGTAAAATGGCCATTTCTGGCTGATAAGCCGTCATCTGGCAGTCATACGCAAGTCTAGGTTGTACACTGCCGCAGGCTTGAACCCGCGGCCTGCTAATGAGATGTCAAATTAGACAATCGTCCAGCCACGGGCCGATTTTCTTAAGAGTTTACATCAAACATATTTACATTCGTTGATGAAAACTCGCTGCTCGCTTACGGGAAGCACGCGTTCCGCATTGCCCTGGGACAAACACGTGAGCAGCTCCAGCAGCTCATTCATTCGAGGGCTCGCACTCCCATAATTCCCATGCGCAGGTCCCTGAGGTCTTCCCTGATTAACTATCGGCACACCTTGGTAACACTGTGAGTGTTTGCCTCAGTCAAACCTGGCAGCCATAGTCTATGCGGTCTATGAACGTTTTTCCTTGGTGTGAACTGCAGCGGACCGAGGATGATCTGGGTGGATATTTTTGCCTTTGAAATTACTCGACGGACTTGGCAACCATCAATGGAGTGTCTGGCTGCATCTTCCGCACTCCGGGGATGACCAAGGTGACCTCCGTGATGCTCCCCGTTGCCCCTCCCAATGGCGACAGATTTTTTCTCATGAATATTACCGGGAGATTTTACACTGTCTGCTCTTTTTCAACTATGTTCCACCCAGTTGGCTCATATCAATTGACATCACCAACATCCCGAGATGCTATATTTTTGATACCATAACTCGCATGTAGAAATAGGGAATTCAAAAGTAACTCACTTATATCACCCTCATATTTACGGATACTGATACTGAAGAATTCCAACGCATGAACCTTAAGGCAATGCGCTAGTTCTAAGGCCAGTTGGCATCGGCAATATTGGCATTCTCTGAAGAATACTCACCAGTGTTTTACGGACCTCAATCGTTCTACATTGCCTTAAGACTTACTCGCGCTATGCCAGGAGCCACACAGAGCATATTAGTACGTTGAACAGAATTTAAATGCCCACAAAGTATACGGAGACTGCATTGGACATACCTGGCAGATTAGGCGTTATTAAGCTGACATATGTAACCCATATATTCAAGCAAACAAGGCAAGAAAATGCGACCAGTTAATCAGAATTCCAACGCTCGAACAATTGCGCAATGGGCTGCTTATAGGGCCAGTTGGCATTGGCAATATTGGCATTCCCCGAAGAATACTCACCAGTGGTTTACGGAACTCAATCCTTCTACATTGCCTTGGGAAACCCTCGTGATATGCCTGGAGCTGAACAGTGAATATTAAAAGGAGTGACAGAATTGAAATGCTGACAATGGAACTGGAGACGGCATTGAGCAATTCTCGTTAATAAGCTGTCATTGGGCTGTCATACCAACTCAGGTGTTGCAGCAAACGATGCTTGTAAAGGCGGAGCTGTTATTCAGAATTCCAATGCTCTGATATTTACGCAATGGGCTACTTGTTGAGCCATTTGGCATCGGTGATTGTGAAATTCCTTGACCAAAACCGAAGGTACACGGAAATAAATCGCTCCGAAATGCCTTGGGTTATACTTTAGCCAGACCAATAGCCCACGCAGGGGCTGTTGGGCATATTTCCAACACTCTTACCACTATGTGATGGGCAAGTTGTCAGGCCAGTTAGCATCGGCAATATTAAGATTACTTCACAAAAAGCCACCAATTGTTAACGGAACTCATTCGTTCCGCAAAGCGTTTGGAAAAAAACTCTAGACGCTCCAGGAGCCACAATGCCTACTAGAGGGATGGACATACTTGTGACGCCAACAGAGAAAACCGAAACTCCAATAGGCATTTCTGGATTGTTAGCACTACTTTTGCTGCCATACGCGAAGCGGGGTTTGTCTTTAAGAATGCTCGTAAACGCATTCCGCATTTAATTTGGATATACTCCTGGCCCGCCAGGAGTCGCGAAGTGCCTATTACTAGGACAGACAGGATTAAAATGCCGACAATAAAACAGAGACTGCAACGGGCGTTTCTGGCTGATAAGCCGTAATCGGGCTGCCTCACGTAAACCAGATGTTGCAGCAAACCATGTGGTAAACGCGGAGTTGTTTGAAGGATTTCCAACGCACTTGTAATAACGCAATTGGCAACTTGTAGGGCCAGTTGGCATCGGTAATGGTAATATTACTTGACAAAAACGCACCGAATTTTTACGGAACTCATTCGCATTGCAATGTCTTCGGAGTAACTCGAGCCACGCCAGGAGCCGCACAGTGCCTATAATTGGATGGACAGAATTAAAATGCCGATAATAAAATGAAGACTGCAATGGGCATTTCTGGCTGATAAGGCCTAATTTGGCTACCATATTTAAACTAGGTGTTGCAGCAAACAGTGCTCGCAAACGTGGAGCTATAATTTAGAAGTCCAATGCTATTACTGTTACGCAACGGGCATCTTGTAGGGCCAGTTTGCATCGGCAATATTAAAATTACTTCACAAAAACCCACCGATGGTTTTCGGTTCACATTCACAGAGCAATGCTTTGGGAAAAGCTATAGCCACGCTAGGAGCTGCGCAGTACTTTTAAGTGGGATGGACAAACTTGCAATGCATACAAAGAAAATAGGAGACTGCAACGGAATTTCTGGCTGATAAGCCCTTATTTGGCTGCCGTATATAAATTGAGTGTTGCAGCAAATAGTGCCCGCAAATGTGGAGCTATAAGTAAGAATTCCAACGCTATTACCATAATGCAATGGGCAACTTGTAGGGCCAGTTTGCATTGGCAATATTAACATTACTTGAAAAAAACATACCAATGGTTTACGGAACACATTCACAGAGCAATGCTTCGGGAGAAACTGCAGCCACGCCAGGAGCCGCACAGTACCTTTACGTGAAATGGACAAAAGTGCAATGCCTACAAAGACAACGGAGACTGCAACGGCATTTCTGGCTGATAAGCCCTAATTTGGCGGCCATAGTTAAACTGTGTGTTGCATCAAACAGTGCTCGCAAACGAGGAGCCATAAGTATGAATTCCAACGCTATTACCATAACGCAATGGGCAAATTGTGGGGCCAGTTTGCATCGGTAATATTAACATAACTTGACCAAAATCCCATCAACGGTTTACGGAACTCATTCATTCTGCAGGGCCTTATGACAAACCCGAGCCACACTATGAGACGCACAGTGCCAATTAGTAGGATGACTAGAATTGAAATGCAGACAAAAAACCGGGGACTGCAATTGGCATTTCTTTCTCATTAGCCTTAATTTGGCTGCTATACGTAAACTAGATGTTGCAGCAAACCATGCCCTTATGTGCGTGGCTGTTGGTCAGATTTCCAACTCTCTTACCTTTATGTGATGGGCAACTTGCAGGGCCAGTTAGCATCGGAAATATTAACATTACTTCACAAAACCCACCAATGCTTTACGGAACTTATTCATTCCGCAATGCATTTGGACAAACTCGAGACACACAAGGAGCCACAAAATGCCTACTAGTGGGTTGGACATACTTGCAATGCCAACAGAGAAAACGGAAACTCCAAAAGGCATTTCTGGATTATTAGCCCTACTTTGGCTGGCATATGTAAAGCGGGGTTTGCCTTAAACAATGCTCGTAAACGCAGACCTGTTGGTAGAATAACAACACTCTAAATTATTTGAAGTGGGGTATTTGAAGGGCCGGTTTGCATCGACAATATGAACAAAACCCGACAAATTCCACTGATAATCTACGGAAATCATTCGCTCCGAATTTAATTTGGCTATATTCATGACATACTAGGAGCCGCACAGTGCCTTTTACAAAGACAGGCAGAATTGAAATGCCAACTAAGAAAACGGCTACTGCAATGGGCATTTCTGGCTGACTAGCAGTAATCGGGCTGCCATACGTAACCCAGTTGTTGCAGCAAAGAATGGTCATAAACGCGGACCTGTTATCCGAATTCCAACTCTTTAACTATTTTGAAATGGCCTACTTCTAGAGGCAGTTTGCATCGGTAATATTAACAGTAAATGAAAAAAATTGACAAACGTTATCTCAGAGGTTTGTGCTCTAGCTAATGCAAGCCCACGGTCCTCCGAATCAACAGGAATTTCGATTCCAGCTGAATCTTCACCCGTTAACCTTGTTCCTGGTTCGAGTGAAATCGTGGCCATGCCACTTCTTTCTCATCCCAAGGCAACCACGCCTGCTATAGCTGCCAAATCTTGTAAACCTAAGAAAACTCCTAGTAAATCTGAATCATTGGCTAAGCCAGGCATTAAAACCAGTTATATCATTACCGATGGGAAACCTGCTAACACCTCAGCATCTACAACAGCTGCGAACGCTAACGTTAGCATCCTTCCCAACCCAAAAAGTGTTTGAAATCCCCAAATAATTAACGCTTCTAATTATGTTACCAGTTTTTCGAAATCATTAATTCCTTTTTCAAATGCACGTTTTCCGCTAATTTATGCTAACTTACCTCAAAATCTCATTTCTATGCACCCCCTATCTTTCAAACGCCACAATATAGCCTTCCTTTCCAAGGTTTTCATCCAAATATGCCGTTGAACAATAATCTCAGTTCTCTCAACAGTAACAGTTCGACAAATTGTAGACCAGAGCAATTTTGTTCCCCACCTTTCATTTCTTCTTTCCAGTTTTGTTCTCCACCACCAAATGTTCCTTTTTTTATAAATACTGATGAGCGTAACCAGCAGCTCAGGAATACGCTCAGGTTAGTTTCACTCAACGCGAGATCAGTTGTAAATAAGATGGCTGAGCTTAGAACAGTAGCTTTTGAGCTTGATCCAGATGTGCTGTGCATCATTGAATCCTGGGCTCACTCTCTTATTTCTGACTCGACGCTTGCTATAGATAATTTCAATTTGTACCGACAAGGCCACGCTAAAAAACGTGGTGGTGGTTGCATCCTTTATATTAAGTCATCATTTGTATATTTTCTTTTTCAGCTGAGCATTTTGTAGTTTTCTGGAAAAGTATGCTTTGCTTCAGTCATCCTCCCGCACAATAACAAAAGTGGTTATTGGCTGTGTCTATAATCCTCCGTGTTATTCTGGCAATGAAAGCAAGCTCTGTGAACTATTTGAAAAAGTTACAGACACTTTATTTGATGTCCAAATAATCGTAGGCGATTTTAGTCTGCCAGACATTGACTGGCAGGCAAATTCCTCTCCGCCTAAACATCAGAAATTAGTCGATACTATTAACTTTTCAAACGTCCCAATTGGTCAGATCAGTTACTAGAAATGACAACATTTTAGATTGAAATTTTACAAATGATTTCCATCCTCCCTTTATGAATTTCCGTCGTGATCTATTCACAAATGATCACGAAATAATTCAATGTTGTTTTCCAGTCCCCCTTCTTACGAAGTCTGAGGTTAAATGCAATAACCTCGACTTTGCTAACACAAACCATGAATTAATAAATAATTTCGTAAGCACTCTAGATTTGCATAGCATATTTTTTAATCAACGAGTCAAACTTTTTCCATGAGCTATTGCAGAGCTTCACATAAAAAATCCAGGATTTTATCCCTTTTAAGATTTTTAGTTCAAATACAGCTTCTTCTACTGTTCAACATTTTCTCATAAACTGACTTAAAAAATTACGAAAGCAACTAAAAGGTTCATCTAAAAGCTCTGTGTTAGTTCACTTAAGGATTGCAAAAATATTTGAATTAGCATTGAAAATTAGGCTCGCGTGAGATAAGCGTAGGTAGTCTCGGGCACTAAGTGATGCCAATTCATCCAAAGCTGTTGCTCAAATCTTCCATGTTCGGTCATCGGCTTAGTGTCTAACTTTAACTCCGCCCTTACATCGACTGTAACAAAAAATTCGTTACAGAGGATTTGGGCAAAGCAGAATTGTTAAATTTGTTTTTGCCAACCACTTTACCACTGAAACTAGCCCCACTCCTTCAATTCCTCCGCTTTAAAATTAAAACTTACTTCGAACAACCGTTTATTTCTCGCCTACACGTATTCAAAAAGGAATAGCTCACCTTAAAAATTGACATTCAGTTGTAACTGATAACATTCCAAACTCACTTATTAAACAGTTAAGGGATTTTCCACCTTAAATAAGCAAATTATTCTCAGTATTTTTCTAAAATGGTTTTTTCCCCGATTATTGGAAAACTTCTATTATAATACCAGTTTTTAAATCTGGTTCCCACTCTGACATTCAGAACTATCGCGGTGTTCATAAAACGCCCTCTCTTGCTAAACTCTTTGAAAAACTTATTGAAAAACAAATCACGGAATTTTGCACAAGTAATAAAATTATCAACTTTTCCCAACACAGCTTTTTGCCGGACTGCTATTGTGAAATCTGCCACATGTCTTTTCTATATGTACTAACCTCTCTTCGTAATGATCATCTATCTGTAGTAGTTATCTATTTCGATCTTAGTAAGGCATTCGATAAAGTGATTCATAGAAGACTTCTAGCTAAACTAGAGGCTAAAGGATTTCGTAGTCCCCTTACTGAATTTATTAGATCATCCCTAAATGATCGAAAACAAAACGTTTTAGTGGGGTCCTCATACTCAAGTGCTTCCCGATTGTTAATGGTGTCCTTCAAGGTACCGTATTAGGTTCTTTGTTGGTCTTTATGTATACAAATGATATTTCATCGGTAGTTAAACATTATCAATATTCATTTATGCTGATGACCTCAAATGCATGTATTCCTTCTCTAACTCTACGACCGAACGATGCCTAGAACAAATTCATGCGGACTTAGACACTCTTTCGGCCTGGAGCTACACATGGCTAATTGAGTTCTCACCTTCTAAGTGTAGCTACATGAGTTTTGCGCCTGTAAGGCTGCCGCCACCTCTTATTTTTGAAGGTTGCCCTATGATTGAATGTTCCTCCATCAAGGACTTGGGCGTAAGCTACATCAATAAATAAGATCTTTCGCCTCATGCCAAAGCTGCTCCGATTTGTTGCTTTATTTCTTATAATTTCTACCTTCCTGAAATTGAATTACAACTTTATCGTATGTTTATACCTCCCATTTTTGAATTTTTCTGTCCTTTCTTCGGTTTAATGAACGAATCTAGCCATTCAAAAATTGAAATTGTCCAAACACATTTCACAAAAAAACTCCTTTTTCCGACTCCTTCAACAACTTCCTACTCAACAAGATGCCAGCTAACGAAGCTAAAATTTCTTTGGGTCAGGAGACTGGAAGCAGGTTTTTGTCTCCTTTTCCGACTAAACAATAGCTCAACACTCCCCAAGTTTTATGTCATTACCCCTATTAGTCTTCCTCATAGCCTAAGAAATTCTGCACTAATTATACATCACCCTGCATCCTCCACGTCTTAACGCTCTCTCTCTTCTTTGCTTCTAGGTCTAGTTTCCTTTTGAATAACTAACCAATTGAAATAAGGTCGTTAACTAGTCTATCTGCATTCAAGCGAAAACTGCACATTTATCTTTACCCTGATTCTGTTAACCTTTTATTTTCCTCATCTTTTCCTAGAAGCTTTCCCCACGACTCGGAAAAAGGACCATCTGGAATTTAAGCGACACTCTTGAAACTATATTTTTGCTACCTCGAATTGCCCATGATCCATGATGTCTCCTTATATCACCAGTCATCCACACGATGAAATCATTCAAACGTATACACTCGGATTTTTGTGAGATTTTTTTTCATACTCCTAAGTGATCAAGAACGCATCATCTCGACCTTTCATTATCTCATTCTGAAATGCTTCTGCAGTATTACCCAACTCTACCACCTGACCTTATCCTCCTAAGCAGTTTTTTTCTTCTACCTTCTATTCGAAAATGAAGGCCTATTGAACTCTGCCTCCATTTTTAAGGTAGGCGTTTTTTTCTCTGTCTATTTGTTTCTAGTTCACCATTAATTTCAAAACATCGCTAACTCTTAACCTAGCAGGACAAGTTATGTCTACATTATTAAGTATTTGAACATTTTATCTGCACACATTGTCATAACTCTATTTCGTTACTAATATTTGTTTAGACAGTGCCTTGCCGATGCTAGCCAAATATAAATTCTAATAAAAAATATTCCACTGATATTCTACGGAGCTTATTCGTTCCGAAATGACTCAGGACAAACTCGAGCCACGCCAGTAGTTGCACGAATGCCATTATTATGATGGGCAAACGTGCAATGCCAACAATGAAATTGTAGATCGCAATTATCCTTTTTGTAAGATTTTCCGTAATAAGGCAGCCATTCATAATCGACGTATCGCAATAACAGATGTTCCTTAACGCGGAGCATTCGAACAGAATTTCAACGCTATTACCAATAGGCGAAGACTAAGGTCATATACATATGAACCACCAATTATTGGCTCTCCAATTTGGACAATTTGAACTCCATGTGCACTTCAATAAGGCTGTTCCGGACAATAATGTTTCAACTGCACGAACGTACTTGCTTCCTGATCATCTGAAATTTTTATCGTGCTGAACTTCCTCTTAAAATGGCATCAAATTGGAATTGTTTATCATCTTATTTAAGTTGACTGCGCAGCCTCTGCACCAAAATAAACTGACAACCACTCAGGGAACCAAATGTGTACAACATCGTGAAGATCTGAAGTGATCCAGGACCTTCGACATATCTGAACGGCTGAGCCGTTCCTGCATATTTTGCATACAATTTATAGTTTTTAAAGCGTTTTTGAACAAGTAGGCGCATTTTTCGGTCATATTGCTGTAAATACTCGCCATATGCCAAACCCAGTCGGAATTTTTCGTTATACGCCCAAAACAGAACATACGCATACGCAGTGTTTTTAACATTCATAGACTCAAAGCAACTGTTTGCTAGCAGCAAAACCAGTAATGGCACTTCCTTTAAATTAAAGCATGTTAAGCTTGCTTCGGCATTCACGACTGGCCCTCGATCATTTCATACGTACAACCAAGGACCAGCAAAGCGCGCAAAAAGCGTAATGGCAGCCAAATCCGTCGTCTACGAGGACGAATCTTGTGTGGGATCTTCTTATATTTAACTAAGAGTTCAAAAACTGGAAAATGAGCTTGCAGACTTAAGGAAGCTCTTACGAGATAACAATTCTCAATGAAATACGGTTAGCAATATTACAGTTAAAAAGGCAGTGACCAAAGCACCAAAAGTACCAAAAACTAAAATAAATGACAACTCACAATTTTCGAACGCGAATACCCATATCGACCGGATAACAGAAACGCAGTCTATGAATCCTACGGATGATGACCACAGCGAACCACAAATCACATCCTCCAATCTTGGGTGCTTAAAAAAGCCCGTAGTTGCATCCCAAGAAACAAACGCACGGCAATCTGCAATGTGGAAACACCAAAACACCACCAAATTGGATAACAGTTATATCAGGACAACTTTAATAATGCCTCTTATAAAGGCAGTTCCGCTTTCAGACTCAACTTCTGCCGGCTTTATCAGCGGTTCTAAAGAGCCCTAAGTTGAGAGCGGAAAAAACAATGAGTGGCAAGATAGAATTGGGAAACAACATAAAACGATTTTACAGTTGAAAACAACCCTTAGGAATCCCTCTGGTCATTCAGAGGACAAAATGGTCAGCAGTGTACTAAAGGACGCCCTAGACTGCGAGAACTGCGTAGTTATGTAGGGCTTACCTGAATCAAATGCTCACACCTCAAAGTAACAGATATCCGCTGATCCTTGTTTGTTTCAGCCCCTGATGAACGATGTTCTTCATAATAGAGTGAAGATAACCACTCGCGCGGTCTTTCATGCTCGGAAAGAGGATATTGAACAGTCAGAAACTGTGAGACCACGACCTATCAAAATTGTCTTGGACAACATAGAAGAAGAGAAGCTACTTCTCTCGAAAAAAACTAACCTTTTAAACTCTCACAAGCAGGTTTTTTTCAGCCGGACTTCTTTCCATAAGAAAGTTTGAAACGCCGTGAATTAGTGATAGAAATAAAGAGAAGACTTGCAGCTGGAGAGAAGAGTCTGGTTATTTACAGGGGAAGCGTGATACAAAGAAACGCAACATTGCTCAAGAATCAGCCAATGCTCATGATGGCAGCGGCAAATTAGCATGGGCAAACTCGAGAAACGGAATTTGGCTCTGCCGAGTGTTACATACGCCCAAAGTCTGTTTTCGAAGCTCGACGAACTGATAATTCCAGTGGTCGTTTTGTCTCCCGATATTTTAGCAATCACAGAAGCACGGTTGTCACAGAATATCAGTGATTGTGAAGTAGCCTTATCAGGGTACCATTTGTTAAGTATATACCCTACCCAACGCAAAGGTGGAGGAGTTGCAATGTATGATATAAGCAATTTAACAGTATGCGAAATGACAGAGAAGATTAGCAACGGTATGGAGGCTATTTTGCTGAAAATAAAGACGCGGGTATCACAGTCCCTG
The DNA here is from genome assembly GCA_017591395.1 of Schistocephalus solidus. Lineage (NCBI taxonomy): Eukaryota > Metazoa > Platyhelminthes > Cestoda > Diphyllobothriidea > Diphyllobothriidae > Schistocephalus > Schistocephalus solidus. The sequence goes on from WEDG01006400.1 coordinate 362,419, forward strand.
GAAGCCATGACTTTCTACTGACCACCGCGGACAGAAATTGACGCTGATACTTGTTTTTTGGAGAACATGAAGGAGATTAGCAGTTGACCTGATATTTTTCTCATGGGTGACTTCAATGCACCCAGCATTAGATGGATCGATCTGCAGGCGCAGTGCTCATAGTTTTCCTTCGATCACCGTCTGCTAAAGTCAACACTTGAAGTTCTTCTCACACAAAATGTATTTGTTCCTACAAGAGCACGTGGAGGACAACAGGCTTGTTGTTAAGATCTTGCCTTCACTAAAGATGCTGACAGAATAGACGAGGTACACTGCCTACCTCCACTTGGTCGAAGTCATCATGCAGTACTCTAATGGGAGTATGGTTTATATCCCATGCCATCTGCAATAAATGAAACCAGACCAATCTTTGGTGAGGAGACTTTGAAAGATGAGAGCTGAGGCATCACGAAAAGACTGGGATCTTCTCTTCTCCGGGAATGTCACTGAGAACTGGAATTTATATAAGGAGTGGCTGTTGAATCTAATAAAATGCCACTGTCCGCCATCAAAACTTAGGTTATCTTACAGACCACAGTGGCTAACAAGGGATCTAAAAAGTGAGATTAACAGAAAAGGAAGGCTTTGGAAGATATTTTGCCGATCCAATGAAAATTAAGCCTTGCGAGCCTACACAACTCAAAGAAACAAGGTAAAAAGCTTGATCTTCAAAAGCCAACGGGATAACGAGAGGACTTTGCTCCAGCGAGCAGTTCACAATCCCAAATTGCTCTACAGTTATGCAAGAAAAAGGAAACCTAACAGGAACCCGATTCCTGTTATGAGAAACAATGACAGTTTCGAGATGTCAGAATATAGAAATAAAGCCAAACACTTTTCACAGTTCTTTCAGTCGGTTTTCCCAAGAAAAGCTGTTTTTAATCCATCTATTTACGTGACTATGGGAGCGCCAATTATTCAGAAATTGCTCTTTCAAGAAAAGGCTGTCTTGCAAGAACTAAAAAGTCTGAAGACATGCAAATCTCCTGACCATGATGTGATTCCAACAAAGCAACTCCTTGAACTTACTCGAGAGTTGGACAAACCGCTATCCTGTCTGTGCCAGAAATCGTTTTATAGGGAATTCTTCCAACGGACTGGAAAACAGCCCACATTACACCGCTTCACAAAAGCGGTAGTCGTGCCTTTGCTTAAAACGACAGGCCTGTTAGCCAGACCTCCATCCGTTGCAAGATTATGGAGAAGGTTGTCAAAAAGGAATTGATGATTTATTTAGAAGCCCGTAACCTCTTGTCACCTGCACAATATATCTTTCGTAGGGGAAGATCCTGTGTAACAAGCTAACTTTATACGATGCAAAGCTGGAAAAAAAGCATTCGATGCGGAAGACACTTTGCACGTGGCCCACTTTGATTTCCAGAAGGCCTTTGATAGTATTCCACACCAGTGTCTCCTTTTTAAGTTGAAAATGTTTGATATTGAAGGCAAACTTCATACGTGGATCAAGAATTTACTCGTTAGTCATTCTCAAGTGGTCTGTGTAGGCGAATCGCGATCAAAGCGCACAGACAAGAAGAGTGGAGTCCCACAATGTTCAGTGCTCGGACCGATCCCATTTCTCTTGTTCAGTGATGATTGTGCACAGGAATTGAACTGTAACTTTGCTATGTTTGTGGATGATATAAAAATCTGGAAAGCTATCTACAATGGTGCCGATGGAGACGATTTCCAAGAAATTCTTCGTCGATTGCACGAGTGGTCCCGCAAATGGCTCTTGTCCTTCAACTCAAACAAATGCACCCTGCTACGTCTGGGAAATCGAAATCAGGTCACTGATATGCGATTCTACTATCTGAACGGTTTGCCACTCGGAGAAGCAAACACACAGAATGATCTTGGAGTTTGGATGAAAGACAACCTGAAGCCTTCTAAGCAATGTTGCAAGGCAGCTAAATCTGCCAATTCAATGCTGTACGCTATCAAGCGGGCATTTACAGTTTTCGATGAAGACTGCTTTTCTAAAGTCTTTGGTACGTTTGTAAGGCCACATCTTGAATATGCCATCCTAGCCTCGTGACCATGGACCCAACAGGACTACAACATGCTCGAAAGGGTGCAGGGGCGAGCCAAAAAATTATTAAGAGGTCAAGGTGAACAGCCATATGAGATTCGTCTAAATTACCTAAAGCTCTATCCTCTGAGTTATAGGCAGTTGCGCGGAGACTTGATATAAACCTTCCGTATCGTGCGTGGCATGGATTGCGCCCTCCTTTGTGATGACTTTTCCAACTTGCCACTACGAATAATCTCCGAGTTCATCCATTAAAACTAAGGGTGCCCCGTGTGAGGAAGTATTTTTTCACCAACCGTGTCATGGAACCGTGGAATAACCTACCTGATGCGATTTTCATGTCCCAGTCTGTGGATACATTCAAACATCGGCTTGACATACATATGTTGCAACACCACGAAGACTATGGGACTAATTAACCTTAACAATATCAGTGTACCACGTGAATCTGCCTGCATTCACTTCACTGCTTCTTATTCTTGCTATTTTTATGTAACAAATAGGGATTTCAAAGGCGTAAGCCTATTTTGCTCAAAAACACTGAACTGAAATAAAATAGGCAATGTCAACTTGTAGGGCCAGTACACATTGGCAAAAATGACATTCATTTACCAAAACCCACAGAAATTATACTTAACTTATTCGCTTCGCCATACCATATGAGTCACTCGAGCCACATCAGGAGCCGCACAGTGCCAATTAGTAGGACGGACAGAATTTAAATGCCGTCAAAGAAACCAAAGATTGCAATAAGCATTTCTGGCTGATTAGCCTTTAATTTGCCTGGCATAAATAAACCAGTCGTTCACACAAACCAAGCTCATGAACGCAGATTTGTTGTTCAGAATTCCAACGCTCTAAACATCACGCAGTGGGCAACGTGTAGGGCCAGAATGGATCGGAAATATTGATATTCCTGGAGCAAAACCTTCCTTTGTTCAACCTTACTACATCACTCCGCCACACCAGGAACCGCAAAGCGCCTATTACTAGGATGTACAGATTTGTAATGCCGATAAATAATACGTAGAACACAATCAGCAGTTTTGTCCGATTAAACGTAAAGAGGCTTCCATAAGCAACATTGGTGTTTCAGTAACAGATGTTCCTAAACGCGGTGATGCTTTTGACAATTCCTACGCTCTAACCATGACACAATGGGCAATTTGTAGCCCCAGTTAGCATCGGAAAAGTTGACATTACTTGACCAAATCCGACTGATGGTTTGCGGAACTCATTAGCTCAATAATGCCTTGGGACAAACTCGAAAAACGCCAGGAGCTGACCATTTGCTTATTGTTTTATAGACGGACTAGCAATGACACTAAAGAAAACGGAGATTGCAATGGGAATGTCTGGCTAATAAACCATAATTTTACAGCCATACGTAACCCAGGTATGGCAGCAAACGATGATCATAAACGCAAAGCTTTTGGTCAGAATGTGAACGCTCTATCCACTATCAAAAACGCTATTCATAGGCTATTCTACGGAACGCATTCACTTCGCGATGCTTTTGGAGACCCTCGAGCCAGGCCTAAGGCCGTACAATGCCAAGGTTTAATAAGATGGACTTACTTGCCATTCCGAACACGAAAACGTGGACCGTAATGAACATTTCTCTCTGATAAACCGTGATTTGGCTGCCATACCTTAACCATGTTTTGCAACAAACCATGCTTGTAAACGTGGAGATGATTTTTGGAATTCCATTGCTCAATTAATGCGAAATGGGCTACTTGTAGGACAAGGCGACTTTGGCAATATTGAAATACCTTGATCAAAACGCCTAATGGTTTTGGAACATGTTCGTGGCACAATGCGTCGGGACCCATTCGAGATACGCAAGGAGCCACACAGTTCATATTACTAGGATAGACGGAATTTAAATTCCGAGATACGATACGTTGACCACAATGAGCATTTATGGCAGATGATCGGTTATTGGGCTATCGTCTTTTAGCCCAGTTGTTGCAGTGAACGATGCTGGTAAGCTCAGAGCTGTTGCTTAGTATTCCAACGCTCTTACCATTACGCAACGGGTTACGTTAATACACAGTAAAGCAAAGGCAATATTGATATTCCTTAGCGAAATACCAACATTTGTTTTAGGAAATAATTCTCGCCGCAATGCCTTGGGACAGGCTAGAGCCAGGCCAGGAGCCGCAGAGAGCCCATAAGAATGATTTACAAAATTGAAATGCCGAAAATAATAAGAAGACCGCAATGAACTTTCTGGCAGATTATGCATTTTTGGGCTGCAATAGGTAAACCAGGTGTTGTAGCAAAGAACGCTTGCAAACGCGGAGACGGTGTTTAGCCTTCAAACGCTCTTTTCCATACGCAATGGGCTACTGATATGCCCAGGTCTTATGGGCAAGATTCACATTCCGTGACGAAATTCCACTGATTGTGGTTGGAACTCATTTGCTCCGAATTGCCTTCGGACACACTGGAGCCTCTCCAGGAGACTCACAGAGCCTATAATTAAGATAAACAAAATTGAATTGCCAATAAACTAAACATAGACTGTAATGAACATTTGTTTTAAAAATGGCAAATCGTTTTGAATCGGATATGTTTACCATACTACTCATTTCTGTTCTTCATATGCTCACATAGTGCAGCAATTATTCACTTCGTATTTATTTAAACCACGGTACTAAGTTTGTAATGATGGGGCCCTCTGGGCCTTAAGTATACAATTTATTTGTTTATTTTATTTATTTATTTCTGGCTGATACGCCGTAATTGGGCTGCAATATGTAACCCAATTTTTGCAACAAATGATGCCGGTAACCTCAGAAAGTTGCTCAATATACCAACGATTTGACCGTTACGCAATAGGTTACTTTAATGTCCAGTTGGTATCGGCAATACTAACAGCCCTTAACGAAAAAACACCATTTGTTTTTGAAATTAATTCTCGCCGCGATTCCTTGGGACATGCTCCAGCCATGCCAGGAGCTGTAAATAGCCTTTTAGTAAGATGTACCAAATAGAAATTTCGAAAAATTGAACGGAGACTGCAATATGCATTTCTGGCTGATAAGCCGAAATTGGGCTGACATACGTTACCCAGATTTGCAGCAAGTAATGCTGGTTAACTTGGAGATGTTAGTCAGTATTCCAACGCTCTGACCACTACGCTAGGGGCTACTTGAATTTCCAGTTGGCTACGGCAATATTGACATTCTGTGACGTAAAAGAACCGAGTGTTTTTGGAACTCATTTGCTCCGAATTGCCTTGATACACACTCGAGACTCTCCGCGAGTCACTGATTGCATATTAATGGGGTGGCAAAAATGAAATGATGTAAAAAACCGGAAACTGCAATGGACATTTCTGGCTTATTAGCCATAATTGAACCGCAATACGTAACCCAGGTGTTGCATCAAAGAACGCTCGAAAATTCAGAGCTACTTGTTAGTATTTCATCGCTCTTTTTCATTACGCAATGGGCTTATTATATGTCCAGTTGGTATTGACAAGAATGACATTACTTGACGAAATTCCACCGATTGTTGTTGGAACTCATTTCCTCCAAATTGCCTTGGGACGCATTCGAGCCTCTCAAGGAGCCTCACAGAGCCTATAATTAAGATGAACAAAATCAAAATGTCAATAAACCAAACGTAGACGGCAATGAAGATTTCTGGCTGAAACGCCGTAATTGGGCTGGAATACGTAACCGAGCTGCTGCAGCAAAGAATGCTCGTAAACGCGGAGCTGCTGGTCACAATTCCAACGCCCTGATCATTATAAAATGGGTAACATGTAGGGAAAGGTGCATTATGAAATATTGGCATAAATTGAACAAAACCCCCACCAACATGTTAGTTGCGTAATGCTTTGGGACTCACTCAAGACACGCAAGGAGCCGCATAGCCCCTATTTCTAGGATGGATGGACTTTCAATGCCGAGAAATGATACGTAGACCGTAATGAGCATTTCTGATAGGTTATTGGTTATTGGGCTGCCGTTTGTTAGCCCAGTTGTTGCAGCGAACGATACTGGTAAACTCAGAGAAGTTGCTCAGTATTCCAATGCTCTTAACATTACGCAACGGGATACTTTAATGTGCAGTTAGCATTGGCAATATTCATATTCCTTAACAAAATACCAGCATTTGTTTATGGAAATAATTCTCGCCGAAATGGCTTGGGACAGGCTTGAGCAACGCGAGGAGCCACACAGTGCCCATTAGTAGGATGTACAAAATTGAAATGCCGAAAAATGTCATGGGAACTTCAAGGGGAATTTCTGGCTGATTAGCCGTAATTAACCTGCCATGCGTTGCACAGATTTGCATCAACCGATGCTGGTTAACTCGGAGACGGTGGTGAGTATTCCAAAAGCTCTTTTCAATACGCAACGGGTTACTCTAATGTGCAGTTAGCATCTGCAATATTTACATTACTTGACGAAATACCCTCGATTGTTTTTGGAACGCATTTTGCTCCGCATTGCCTTGGGACAGCCTCGAGCCATGCCAGGAACCGCACAGAGCCCATAAGAAGGAAGTAAAAATTCAAATACCGAAAATAATACGAAGACCGCAATGAGCATTTCTGGCAGATTATGCGTTATTGGGCTGCCATACGTTACCCAGTTTTTGCATCAACCGATGCTGGTAAACTCGAGACGGTGGTCAGTAGTCTAACGCTCTTTTCAATACGCAATGTGGTCCTCATATGTCCAGGTGGCATCGGAAATATTTACAGTACTTTACAAAATTCAATCGACTGTTTTTGGAACTCATTTACTTCGCATGGCCTTGGGACACATTCGAGCAACTCCAGCAGCCTCATAGAGCCTATGAGTAGAATTTACAAAATTGAAATGCCAACAAATTCAACGAAGAATGCAATGGGCATTTCTGGCTGGTAAGCCTAAATTGGGCTACCATATGTAACCATTTGCCCAAGGTCAATGTCAAGGCGGCAGGTCGATTTTCAAAAATTTTGTGAAATCTCAAATCTTGAACGTATCTTTTCGTTTATACTGACGTTATTGGCTTGATTTTAGAAAAAGGTTCTGCATTTCTAGCCCATAATTGCATGCACGTACCTGTGCTCTTTGTCTTTTACAATAGGTTGAACTATTGTGTAAACAATATTGTGCACCCGACGTAGCCTCATTTCTCTTTGTCAACTTTTAACGGATTTAATTGTTTCTTGCTTTATTTATTGGCTTAATTGTTGATAAAGTTTTGCATTTCTAGAATTTAGACAACTTCGAATACCAGTGGTTGTTATATTTCAAAAAAGTTGGAAATATTTAGTATCACACTAGCTCCTTCACCCGACTAAGCCTCACTTGTCATCACTATAAATCCACGTAGAAAAAGTAGAATTTAAAAGCGCTAACATAGAATTTAGGTTAAAATTTTATAAAAGTTATCAATTTTCCAAAAACGTTATTTACAATATTTTCAATAATCGCAATATGATTTTCTACCTAAAAGATCATGCGAAGTGTGTCACTTAGCCTTTTTTTAACCTCGTCACTTCCCTTCGTAATGAAGAACAGTCAGTGGTTGTGATATACTTTGACCTAAGCAAAGCCTTTGTCAAGGTTCTGCACAGACGTCTTCTGGTGAAACTGGAAGCCCTCGGCATTCGGCCTCCTCTCATTGACTTCATTGGTTCCTACTTGTCATACCGCAGCAAGAAGGTCTTAGTAGATGATAGCTATTCGACGCCTCAGCCGATCACGAGTGGCGTTTTTCACAGCATGGTTCTAGGTCCCATTCTCTTCATTCTCTACATAATCGAAATTTCAAATTTACTCACAAATTCACAAAATTTCGTTTACGCTGACGATCTTAAGTGGATTTATTCATTTTCTAAAAACACTGTCAATAGTTGCGTTGATAAAATAAACACTGATCTACCTATGCTCTCACGTTGAAACTCAAGTTGGCAGATGGAAGTTTCTCCATCCAAGAGTAGTTTCATGTGTTTTGGCCCCACCAAGCTTCCTGTATCCCTAGTATTTCAAAAAGTATACTGTTAGAACGATCAAACATAAATACATAGGTTTATTGTAATAAATAGGTTTATTGATTTGGCACTGCTTGGCGCCGTCAAATCCTTAGAACACAGGAAAAAACCTAAAACAAACTCCTAGTTTCATTAAACACTTAAGCTTTGGTTTGTTTGTTTGCTTAAATAGCAGTGTTGAAATGACGAGTTTGTTTTAAGTAAAAAAAACCTGTTTTCCAAGGTTAAGAAATAGCAAAAAATGAAGTAAAAACAGCTATACAGAATGACGATGAATGTATCAGGGAAATAATGTTTAGAGTCTAGACTAGTCTGTTATTGGCGTTCGAGGGTATTCATTTGACAGAGGTAGAAACGTCTGCGGTCGATTCGAAGAGATAGGTACTTCCAATCAGATGCGAGCGCAGTCGATTCCGGTGTGGGGTCTGCCGAATAATTAGACTTAGTTGACTGATTGCTAAAACGGTGAAAATAGATTAGGAGCAAGAAGAGTTCAACGGTAAGAAACTTTCAATGCAGTCATACAGTCTTCATATTTGTATTATATATCATAGTGTTGATTATGTTTGATCTAGCTGTATGAAACAGCTAGTACCATTCGTTTCATAAAGCTATATCAAAACCTAGACGTGCGGCTCATTGCGCATTCGAATAACATAGAGCATAAATGATGTTAAAACGGAAAATAACATACTACTAACAGACAGAGATAAAAAATAATAAGTTTTGCAAGTTAGTTTTAAAGCAAAATGGTTCCCTAATAGCAATGAAATACGATTCGAAGCTCGACCGGTCGTACGTCAATCGTAGCTGGAATTTGATTGGTTGCTAGTGCACCTCGATGACGCGTCGCTAAGGGCGCAAAAGAATGCGCGCAGCGTTATTGGCAAATCGATCGGGCACTGAGCTGTCAATCACGCGCGCGCCGTGCCACGCCATTTCCTGCGCTCTCGTGCTGCGACGCGGTCGCTTAACTGCCTGTACCCCTGTTCTGTCTATACTGACCGTTTTTTTGCTTTTTTTGCAGAATGTTTTGAGCAGTATCTAAGAGAACACTAAGTAGACGTGCTTAGAAAGGCTTTCTGGATGATTATCGTCAAATTGCCGAGAATATGAGAAAAATGTATCCGGTCGACTCATCTTCATCGTCATGGCATCTGACCTCTTCCTCTAGTTCGTCATATGACGACTCGGACTCAGAGATTTCCTCTGCTGATGAGGAGATAAGTTGGATGTCAGATATATCTGACGTGGCTGCAATCAACTCTTCAAGCACACCTACAATTGAAGAGGAACCAACGGTTCGAGAGGCTATGAGTTCATCAGCAATACGCTCGCGTATACCATTGATTCATCTGAGCAGTCTTCTGAAGATTATCAGACGGCTGACCTCGGACCTTCCTGCAGACGCACGAACGCTCTTGGGTGAAGCAAGTGATGTTTCAACGGTAACGCCAATGGGCAGTGGTGAGTACGTTCATTTACGTCTTGTTAAACAGTTAACTGAGCAGTTTCGAGACCCTACCAGGCGTCTAATAGGCAATAGTGTTGTAAAGAATTTAGCTATTTTACATTCCTAATCCCTTCTTTTCCTGTAGGGTTGTAGCTCATTATGTCTGACGATGGAATTCATACTGGACGTTCAAGAAGGAACACGAAATGTCCAATAGATCTACATGTTTATGTCACAAACTTGCCCTCCGTCTCATCCTCATCGGTATGAAGAACAATTACCACCGTTACCGCTGTTTTAGGACAATTCATTGGGAAGCAGTGATTCAAGTAAAACACTGCCTATCGCACAGTCTCCCTCCTACGCTGGTAAGCTTTTTCCTTAAAAAGACAATTTTCATAGACGGCAGTAGGCGCCACCGGAAAAAGGCGACGTGGTCACAGAACCAAACACCAAAGGCACTCATCAGGCAGAGCTTACCATCGATGGTACATGCAGTGCCATACACAAGAATTGCGCCATTTGCATGACCTAAAGGTAGAGGTGGCTGCATTGCGGCGACTGTTGGAGGAATGTTTGGTGATATCCGCCACCCAAGCACCCCAACCGTCGTCAACATGTCCAATATTTAAACCAATGTTGACCGTAGATGAACTGGATGCCTTAACCGAAGACGTCACAGAAAAATCATTCAGGGAGCAATTGGTAGTCAGACTGCACATTATTAACCATCTTACTAGGTAACGTATTTAGCTTCCTTTGGTGGCGATAGCGTCAGCAATTTTGCTGATCGCATATTTTCTGCCCTATTTGCTGATGAGGTTACCTACAACTTGACTTTCTACGGTAGGCACCAAGACAAAAAGGCATTTTTTGCTTCCCCTCTCTATGCAGTTATTCTGGGTAAGTTAAAGCTCAATAATTACTTAATCATATTGCCGCAGAGGTTTTTAATAGGTGGAATAATCCACAAAAAGCCTACAAATTACAGTTGGAGAGGGCTTTAAAGAATGCCTTTAAGAAGACATACGATCGCCTACACAAAAGAGGCCTAAAGGCTACCCTCGGGAAGAGTCTTGACGGTTAGTCAAATTTGTTAACATTGTCTACAACAATTGCCTGCATTAAAAATCAAGCTGATTGTGATGCTTTTATAATTAGCATTTCAAAGTCCATTGTGTACTCACTCACTGCCTTTACATTTAAGAGGGGAGATTCATTGAACCGGCGGATGGATTGCCAGGTCCCTCGATACAGGATTAGTCCAGTGACTTCAATTGCGGACAGATTTCAGATTTATTTTTGTATACCTCAATTTGAACACTTTTTTAAACAAAATAAACTTTATTCTCTGGCTCAGTCTTACGAGATTCACCTTATCATTGGTAGAAAATGTCTCAGAATGTAATAGGGATCGTTTTTAAAGCGTTTACCTAGTTGGGGAGTCGACAGAAAGAGAAAGGGGTTCCGCTGCGCGGTTGAAAAATGAGATACGAATTTTTCGGATTCGATTTGCGTACGAATTAGGCGGTCATGGTAGTATCCGATTCGCGTCCGACCATTCGTACGGTCGTATCCGATTCGCGTACGAATTGTTATTAGGGTTACTAATAATAAAATTACACATAAAAATAAAGACGCTATCCAAAAACATTTTAAAATGTAAAGTTATCATAATTTGTTAAAATAGTTTTAACAATAGAAAAAAGCTGCTTTTAGATAATGGATATATAAATCATTAAATTGAGATCCCTTGTGCATAGCCAGAGGATAGGTATTTATGAGTCTTGTAGGTCACTAACCACCACTTATTGCTTGCCCATAACCAGAGGGTGTACCAAATAACCAGATGATAAGATGTGTGCATTGCAGGTCGTCGTAGGTGGTTTATAGAAGGACATGAAATAACTAATCGTGGGAGATTCTGGCCTGAGTATCCGGTTCTAGTGAAATGGCTATCACTGCACGCAAAGTACGTTTGGATTTTCAGCTTGACTTCTAAGTGCAGATAAGGCAGCTCATCGGTTGAACTCAGGACTGAAGAAGCTATCGCCAACAGTAACAGCCGCGTCAGAGCCCTTTCGGCCCGAATTCTACGTTGAAGAACTGAGTTGAAAAATGCCCTATCTTATTCAAAAATAGATGTTTGCTATTATTTAACATATATTGTTTGATTTTTATTTTAAATTCTCGTATGGTTCGACTATTTCTAATAGAATTTGGCAGGGCATTCCATATTGTCGCGTATCTTATGGAATAGAAGTTGTATCGTTCGGCCTAAGTTACCCGAATAAGCTAGCATTTTCACTTCTAGCAGATCGTATTTCTACAAAGGAAGCACAGATTCATGGTTTTATCTCACATAATTACTTCCTTCCGAAATAAAATTAAACCTGTACCACATATTTGTTCTTCCTGTCCAAAAATACTGCTGTCCACTCTTTGGGCAGATGAGCGCCTCTGACCGCAGTAAGATTGAAAAAGCTCAGCGTTTTTTTGCTCGAAGACTATTTTCTTTTCCTGGATCCAGTATCTCTTATACGGATAGATGCCAGTTAGCAAACATTAAATTTCTCTGGGTTAAAAGACTCGAAACTGGTCTCTGCTGCCTGTTTCGCGTTAATACTAGCCCAAATCTCCCATGAATTAACGCTCTCACTCCGGTAGATCGACCTTATGCCACTTGTAATTCCTTTATGATCATTTCACCACCCCTTAGCTCCACAACTAATCGTTCTTATTTGTTTTGGCCTCCAAATATGCTTTCATAAGGAATAATCTTCCATTGCAAATTAGGTTGTCGTCTACATTAGCTATTTTTAAAACCAAATAATGCAAATATTTAACTTTGGAAGATATAAAGTCCTCTTTGCCTGTTTCCTTCCCAAACTCGCAACTTTTGGATTTCGAAATGGGTCCTATTGGTAGTTGAGGCAGATCCCTTGATATTGTATTCATCTCTAAAAATATTTCCATCATCCTCTGCAGAGTCAATCTTTGCATTCAATTTTTCGTCGCCTCCTTTTAAACTAGCATCGCCAACTCTTGACAACCTTGATACTTTTCTCCTTATTTGCAACCCTGACAATAGTCTCCCGGTTATGTTGATGATCGAGGCGAGTTCTGATGGTTTCGCCTCTTTGGTGATCGACTATGCAGTCAACAAGGTCGCATCTCGATGATGATCTCGTGACCTCTACTGTCCCCTCTTCGTTCCGACCATGTTATCTACGATGAGTTCGTCCTCTCTCACCTTCACTGGTGTTTATAAACCGTAGCTCTGACTGCTATATTATCTCTCACCCGACAAGGAGCGTTCCAAACTCTCATACGTTGTCACCAACATCACAATACTATCCCATTGCATTTAGCTATTAATTTTTAGTGAAGCAGTTTTTTCTCCTATTTTATTTTTAATTGGCGGCTCGCTGAACTCCGCCTCCGATTTAACCCTAGGAGTTTTTTTACTGCTTCTTTTCCAGTTCACCGTATATGCCACAGATTGTTGATTTTGAAATGCTAATAAACTAAACGTAGACTGTAATGAACATTTGTTTTAAAAATGGCGAATCGTTTTGAATTGGATAAGTTTACCATACTACTCATTTCTGCTCTTCATATGGATGCTCACATAGTGCAGCAATTATCCACTTTGTATTTATTTAAACCACGGTACTAAGTTTGTAATGATGGGGCCCTCTGTGCCTTAAATATACAATTTATTTATTTTTTTATTTATTTACTGCCAGGGTCTTAAATATACAATGTATTTATTGTGCTGCATCAAACAGTGCTCTTAAACGCGGATTCTTTGCTTAGATATACAGCGCTCTGATCATTATGAAATTCATTACTTGTAGGGCAAGGTACCTTTCGCAATATTGTTATACCTCGACCAAAACCCTTCGATGGTTTGTGGAACATGATCGTTGTGCAATGCTTTGGGACTCATTTGAGATACGCAAGGAGTCGCACAGCCCCTATTTCTAGGATGGATGGACTTTCAATGCCAACAAATGATACGTTGACCGCAATGGGCATTTTTCGCAGATTATCGGTTATTTGTCTGCGTTTTTGCCCAGTTTTTGCAGCAAACGATGCTGGTAAACTACGAGAAGTTGCTTAGTATTCCAAAGTTCTAAACCATTACACAACGGGTTACGTTTATGTGCAGTTAGCATGGAAAATATTGACATTCCTTAACGAAATACCAACATTTTTTTCTGGAAATATTTATCGCCGCTTTGCCTTCGGACAGGCTCGAACCACGCCAGGAGCCGAACAGAGCTTTTAAGAAGGTTTTTGTAATTTAAATCTCAAAAATAATACGAAGACCGCAGTTTGTATTTCTGGCAGATTATACGTTATTGGGCTGCCATACCTTACCCAGTGTTTGCAGCAAGCGATGCTGGTAAACTCGAAGATGGTGGTCAGTATTCTAACGCTGCTTTCAATACGCAATGTGGTGCTCATATGTCCAGGTGGAATCGGAAATATTTACATTACTTGCCGAAATGCCATCGATTGTTTTTGGAACTCATTCGCTCCTCATTGTCTTGCACACACTCGATCCACGCCAGGATTAACACATAGCCCATAAGTAGGGTGTAACATATATAAATGCCAAAAAATTATCAAGGAATTCAGTTGGATTTTCTTGAAGATAAGACGTAATTGGGCTGCCATACGTTACCCAGTTTTTGCAGCAAGCGATGCTGATTAACTAGGAGATGTTACTCAGTATTCCAATGTTCTTACCATTATGCAATGGACTTCTTTTATGCCCATTTGGCATCGGCAATATTCGCATTCCTTGGCGTAATAGAACCAGGTGTTTCTGGAACTCATTTGCTCCGCATTGTCCAGATGTAAGATGTTCAAAATTTAAATGCGGAAAAATTAAACGGTGACTGCAATGGGAATGTCTGGCTGATTATCCGTAATACGGCTCTCATAAGTTAACCAGTTTTTGCAGCGAACGATGCTGGTTAACTCGGAGACTTTGGTCCGTATTTCAACGCACTTTTCATTACGAAATGGGCTTAATTTATGTCCAGATGGCATCGGCAATATTGACATTCCTTGGCGTTATATAACCGGGTTTTTTTGAACTTATTCGCTCCGCATTGCATTGCACACACTATCCACGCCAGGAGCCGTAGAGTGCCTATTAGTAGGATGTACAAAACTGAAGTTCCGAAAATATTAAACGGAGACTGCACTGTGATTTTCTTGCCGATAAGTCCTAATTGGGCAGCCATAAGTTGCCCAGTTTTTGCAGCAAGCGGTGCTGGTAAACTCGGAGATGTTAGTCAGTATTCCAATGATCTGACCGAAGCGCAGTAGGCTCCTTTTATGTCGAGATAGCATCAGCAATATTGACATTCCTTGACATAATACAACTCAATCTTTTTGGAACTCATTCGCTCCCCATTACCTTGCACACACTCGATGAACGCCAGGAGCCACAGAGTGCCTATTAGAAGGATGTACAAGATCGAAGGGCCGAAAAATTAAACGGAGGCTGCAATGGGATTTCCTTGCTGATAAGCCGTATTTGGGCTGCCATACGTTACCCAGGTTTTGCAGCAAGCGATGCTGGTAAACTCAACGATTTTAGATAGTATTCCAACGCTCTCTCCATAACGCAATTGGGTACTTTGTTCTCCAGTTGGCATTGGCAACATTTATATTCCTCGACGAATTACCACCGATAATTTTGGATCTCATTTGCTCCGCATTGCAGTGGCACCCACTCAAGCCAATCAAGGAGCTGGACAGAGGCTTTTAGTAGGATGTTCGCAATTGAAATGCTGACAAATTAAACGCATATTGCAGTGGGCATTTCTGGCTGATTAGGCGTAATTCGCCTGTTATATGTAACCCGTTTGTTGCAGCAAACGGTGCTGGTAAACTCGGAGATGTTGATCAGTATTCTTACGCTCTCAACGTTACACAACTTGTTATTTTTAATGGTTGCCCTATGACTGAATACTCCTCCATTAAGGACTTGGGCTTAAGCTAAACCAATAAATAAGCTCTTTTGCCTAATGCCGATAGAATTTCGGCCAAAGCTGCTGAGATTTCCATCTTTTTTCTTATAATTACATTAAATTAAGACTTTATCTTATGTTTGTACTTCCCAGTCTGGAATTTTGCTGTCCTTTCTTCGGTTTAATGAACGAATCTAGCCGTTCAAAAATTGAAAATTTCAAAAGACATTTCAAAAAATCTCCTGTACCCGACTCTTTCATATACTTTCTTCTCAACCAGATGCCAGCTGATGAAGCTAAAATATCTTTGGGTCAGGAGACTGGAAGCAGGCTTTTGTCTCCTTTTTCGACTGAATAATAGCTCCAATCTCCCCAAGCTTTCTGTCCTAACCCCCTTTAGTCTTCCTTATAACCTAATAAATTATGCACTGATTTTACCGCCTCCTGCATCTGTTACATATATACGCTCTCTATTCTTTGCATCTATGTATAGCATTCTTTGGAATATATTGCCTATTGAAGTAAGGTCGTTAACTAGTCTATCTGCATTCAAGCGAAGACTGCACATTTATCTTAATACTGATTCTATTAACCTTTTATTTTCCTCGTCTTTTCCGAGCAGCTTTGTCTAGGACTTGGGGAAAGGACAATCGGGAATTTCATTGACCCTCTTGAAACTATTTATTCGCTACCTCGAGTCCCCCATGAACCATGATGTCTCCGTATATCACCATTCATTTAAAAGATGGAGTCTTTCGGGCGTACACATCCGGACGTATAACGTCATTCTTCCTTTCGTTGATAGGGCGTTGACTCTCACCTTCGATATTAGACACCGATCCAGGGGACGACGCTTCACAGTTCAATAGTGCAGGCTCTGTTAGAGATTCATCCATCTCTGACTTGTCTTGTTGGTGTGATTCATTCATATCATGGCTCATAGAACTAGATAACGTAAAGTGCAGATGGTTATTTTTTCATGAGAATATTTAGTCAATGAAATGAAGAAAACTAATAACGATAGATGATATCTGAGAAAGGGTTCGATAGTAATATGATAAACAAAAGTTTGACTTCACCAGATCAAAAGACTTTACAAAGAGAAGGGGATATTGTCAGAGGATTGATCCTTCGAAGGATTTAGGTCGTTAAACTGCGGGGAATTGACTACTGTCACGGCCGCTGTGATGGTTGATCGAAATGAAAACGAAAGTGAAAGGGATTTTTAAACACCCCGCCGGTTTCCGCCTGTCCTCTCCGTTTGCGACGTTTACAGTCTAAATTTCTGCCGGTTCGTTTGATACTTACCGTCATTAGAATTCAATATGGGGTCCAATGACGCTTAGGCCTCAAGTTCACTGACGCCTTTTTGCGAGATTTGGTTCCATGCGCCATAGTGATCAAGAGCGAACCATATCGATTTTTCATTATCTCATTCTGAAATGATACTGCAGTTATTAGCCTTATCTACTACCTTACCTTATTTTCCTAAGCATTTATTCTTTAAATCTCTTTTCGAAAATGAAGGCCAATTGAACTCTGCCTCCATTTTTAAGGTAAGAGATTTTTTCTCTGCTTATTTTCTAGTTCACTATTAATTTCAAAGCATCGCTTACTATTGACCTAACAGGACGAGATCTGCCTACATCATTAAATATTTGTACATTTTGTCTGCATACGTTGTCATTATTTTATTTTTAACTAATGTTTTTTTAGACAGTGCCTTACCGGCGCTAACCAAACCGGCGCTAAATTCTTAACATGTAGGGACAGTTGGCATCGGCGCTATTGACATTCCTTGACGAAATGCCACTGATGGGTTATGGAACTCATTCACTCAGTAATACCATGGGACAAAATCGAGCCACGCCGAAAACCGCACAGTGCCTAATTGTAGGGTGGACAGACTTGCGATGCCGACAAATTAAACGGTGACTTCATTGGGGATTTCTTGTGGTTAAGCCGTAATTGGGCAGCGTTACGAAACCCAGGTTTTCCAGCAAACGATGCTTGTATATGCTGGGCCGTTGTTCAGTATTCAAACTGTCTATACTTATCACAATGGCCAAATTGTAGAGCAAGTTGCCTGTGGCAATATTAACATTACTTGACGAAAGACCACCGACTAATTTTCGGAACGCATTCCTTCCGCGATGCCTTGGGACAAACGAAAGTTCTACACGAAGCCACATATTGCCTATGTTAGGATAAACAAACCTGAAATGCCAACAAAATAAACGGAGACTGCATTGAGTATTTCTGACAGATAAGCCGTAGTTGGGATGCCATACGTAACACACTTGTTGCAGCAAACGATTCTGTTAAACTCGAAGATGCTGTTCAATATTCCAACACACTCAAACCTACGCAATGGGCAACGTTAAGGCCCATTTGGTATAAGCAATATTGACATTCCTTCATGAAATACCACCCATGGTTTATGGAACTCATCCACTCCGCAATGCCTTGTGACAAATTCATACCACGCCGGGAGCAGCATAGTGCCTAGTTGTAGGATGAAAAAACTGAAATGTCGACAAATTGAACGGAGACTGCAATGGGCATTTCTGGCTGCTTGGCCGTAATTGGGTGGCCAAAATTAAACCAGTTTTTGCTCAAACGCAGGGGTAAGCAAACGTTTTGGAGTATTAGGCCATTTATGGAGGTTAAGAATGCACACTAGGCCAGAAGAAACAAAGTGTCCAAGAAAACGTTTATTTTTCAAAAAAGTGGCAGTGGTCGATGAGCAGCTGCGAAAGTCCCTTGGTAGATCCAACCATGGCAGGTGCACCGTCAGTAGTTACCGAGACTAACTTCGACAGGTCGAAAAAACTCAAAACAGGTAGGAGTGCATTGAGGTCATTTTGGCCAGTTGTCATTCCATTCATCGGGATGTATCATTTAACTGAGAATAACCTATTGAGTGCAGCCCAGCATGGGTTCCTCAAAACTAGGTCTTGTGACACATGTCAGCTCTCTTTCTTTGATCATGTTCTACAATCTAGGGATAATGGCTTTGCACTTTACATAGTCTATTTCGATTTCACCAAGGCCTTCGATCGTGTTGACCATGCCCTTCTTCTCCTGAAACTCTCCTCTTTCGGTATATGTGGTAAACTTCTGAGCTTGATATCTTCTTACCTGAGCTCTCGTTCACAACATGTTAAGATCTCCAATGCTATCTCAAACTCGGCACGTGTGCGGAGTGGAGTTATTCAGGGAGTGTGCTAGGCCCGCTTTTTATTTTTGTCTTTTTGTCAATGATGTGCCAGGTTTATTTCGAAATAGTAGGCCCTTTATGTATGCCGACGATTTAAAAAGTTGCCTATCGATACAAGCCGGCAGATCGCGACACCGCGATTGATCTATTAAAAAATGATCTCGAGGCGTTTGCCCAGTGGTGCTGCACATGGCGCCTTTCCCTTTCTTGGCACAAATGTTCCGTTATGGTTGTCGGTGACAACCATCAGCCTCATCTTAGCATAGATGGCCACGATATAAATGTACCTGGCGTTGTTAAGGACCTGGGCATATCATATTCCAACGGTCTCAATCTTTCAGAGCATTGCGCCCTGATTGTCTCCAAAGCACGCAGAACTGCCGGGTTTATCCTCCGAAATTTTAAAACTATTGATATTAGACTTCGCCTTTATAAAATGTACGTTAGACCTGGCCTGGAATACTGCTCGTTTCTATTTAGCCTTCTGCGCGCTAGCGAACGGAAGAAAATAGAATCGGTCCAACACTTCTTCACGAAAAGAATTTTTATCGTTGGAGCACCGTAATCTGTCGTATCAAGAACGCTGTGGCCTTGTTAAACATTGATCCCTTATGGTTTCGCCGAGTGCAGAAGGGACTATTTTTTTGCTTTTTAAGCTTTTGAATAATCGTACATTTAATCCCCCTTATCACTGTGAGGCAGCTTGACCATCCTCGGCGCAGCAGTCATCGCAATGTCTTTTTTTATTTCTTCCATTAACTCGCACAGTTAAGTATCGACGGTTCTTTTTCGATAAACGCCATGGCCATGTGGAATAAACTTCCCCATAATATAAAAAGTCCAACGGAGTTATTCTTTGTTTAAGATTACCCATTACTAGTTTTTTGCATTCAGAACAGTTTCCAAGAATTCTGGGCGCCGACACGGTAGAATCTGTTTTCCTGTTCGACGGAGTGCGCGGCATCTGAACTCGATCCCAGGTGTTACCTTGAGGGATACGGCACCGTCTCTGCAGCCTGCACCCGTTGACTTCTTCGGCAGACAGTGAGCGACCGTACACGGATGCTTTCTTGCCTGAGGCAGAATCCCGGTTCCTAGCAAAGACAGAGAGACTGCATACAGACTGCAATTGTGTTAGCCCTTCCCTGATCTGAATTGCTATCATCCTTACAGGCGGCAGTTTTTTTCTCCTGAATAACATGAAAATAGGAAAAACACATAAAATGATATATATTCAGGAGTTTTTTTCCACTGCCAGCCTCTACCCACTGAATATTTCACCTGACAATGCCTGTAAACCGGTATTAAATACAACTATTATTATTATTATTATTATTATGAGGCTGAGAAACTCCTCGACTACCTCCAAATGTTTCGCGATGCCACGCACAAAGATGGCAAACTGCGCAGTGTCCTTGATATCACAGCTCTCGTCCAAGGCAATGGAGAATATATCGAGAGTTTTGAACTTCATAAACATCGAAGACCGGATATCAGAGGCTAAGTCCTCCACACGTTGAGTCACAATAGCGGCGGACAGCGGGATTGCCTTGAAAGCTCGTGTTGCTCGGGACAAGTGATGTCAACAGCAGCAAGTATGCAATCCATTACAAATTCTGTATCAGTAAAGGGATGCATTTTCTTCGCAATCAACAAGGAAATTCCCTAGGAGGCACGCATGCAACGCTCAGCAGCCTCAGAAGCTTTGGAGGCCTGCTTCTTTAAGAGGTACGACTGTTGATCCAACCGTGACTGCAAGCGAACAGCCTCAGTCTTCAGCTCATCCATGGTGCAGTCTCTGTACGCGTGCGCATGCTTGGCATAGAAATGTTCCTTTAGATTAGACCGCTTGAAAGTGCTGTTGGTGGTATTGCACAATAAACACAGGGCTTTGTTGCCACGTTGAACGAAGGATAAATCGTCCGTCTATTCGGGGTTGAAGACACGACGTTCGAGGTCAACCTTCCGAAGACTGGTAGCTGCGCGTTGCTTCTGTTCTGTAGGCATAGTAATTGGAGTTACTATGCGGCAACTCGATTTCTGTACTATGATCATCAAATAAAATTGCTTCGAACGTCCCAGCACACACGTGCGCTCAACACACACCTTGACCCCGTTAAGATGTGAATGAAACCAAGACCAGAGAGTGAACTTGTTTACAACACGAAATATATCACCCCTCCCTGTCAGGCTCTTCTGTTTCATACAAGCGCCTGACGTCCGTTCTAAAAATAAACATGAGCCACAGCTTGAGCTGCAACCATCAGTAATGAAGATGAACAAAACCACAACAATTCAATTAGGTCAGATCCAACAATAATTAAATAGAGGGTGTTAGGCCGACTGGAATACTAGCTAGGCCGTATCTGGCCAAACGGCTGGAGTTTGCCGACCTCTGCTCTAAACGATACTGGTAAACTCGTAGATGTTGGTCGTCATTCCAACGCTCTATCCATGTCACAATGGAATACTTTTATGTCCAGTTGGCATCGGCAATATTGACATTCCTTGACGAAACGCCCCCGCTTGTTTTTGGAACTCATTGGCTCCGCAATGCCTTGGAACACACTCGAGTAATGCTAAGAAGCGCACAGAGCCTATAAGTACGATGTAAAAAATTGAAATGCCCACAAATTAAATGGAGACTTCAGGGGGTATCTTTGAATGATAAGCCGTAATTGGGCTGGCATACGTTACCCAGTTTTTCCAGCAAAATATGCTGGTAAACTCGGAGAATTTGATCATGATTTAAACGCTCTCAACGTTACGCAATGGGCAACTTTTAGGCCCAGTTCGCATTGGCGATATTGACATACCTTGACAAAAGGACACCGATGGTAAACGGAACTCTTTCGCTAAGTAATGCCTTGGGGCACTCTCAAGCCATGCCAGGAGCACCACAGTGCCTAGTTAGAGAATGGACTGACATTACATGCCGAGAAATGAAACAGAAACTGCAATGGGGATTTCTGAATAATTAGTTGTAATTGATCAGCGATACGCAACCCAGGTGTTATAGCAAACGATGGTCTTAGACGCGGTGCCGTTGGTCAGTATTTAAAAGCTCTATAATTTTCGAATGTTCAAAGTGTAGGGCAAACTTCATTTGGCAATATCAGTGCGATAGAAAAAAATGAAATTCTGACGAATTAAATGGAGACTACAATGGGCAGTTCTGACTGACTCCATCCTTAAGCGGCTCCTGTCGTGGGTTGGTGGTATTTCGTCAATGAATTTCAATATTTCCAATGCCAACTGGGCCAACACGCTGCCCATTGCGTAACGTTGAGAGCGTTAGAATATTGAACGAAATTTCCGCGTTTAACAACATCGCATGCTGCAACAAGTGTGTTACATTTGGCAGCCAAATAACGGCTTATCTGCCAGAAATGCCAAATGCAGTCTCTGTTTACTTTGGCAGCATTCCAAGTTTGTCAGTCATTACAAAGGCAATGTCCGGCTCCGAGCGGAGCATAATTTTGTCCCAAGGCATCAAGGAATGAATGAGCTCCTAAAAAGAGTCGTTTTTCGTTAAATAATGTCAATATAGGTAAAGTAACTTGCCATGCAGGTTGCCAATTGTATAAAGTATACAGAGTTTGAATGCAAAAAAACGGCACCGAATTTAAGAACATCGCTGGCTGGATCACAAAGGTTAAGAACCGCTGCCCATTAAAGGATGATCCACAAAATATCCCCAGCGAAGTCTCCTTTTAAATTGTCGGCATTTCAATTCTGTGCATCCTAGAAAATATGCAGCTAGCGGTAACTGGAGTGGCCCGAGTGTTTCCCAAGGCATTGCGGATCAAATAAGTTCCAAAGATAATTTGTTATATTTCGTCAGGGAATTTTAATATTGTCCATGCCAACTGGATACATAAGTAGCCTATTGCATAATGGTAAGAGGGTTGGAATACTGAGCAATATCTCCGAATTTACCAAAATCATTTACTGCAACAACTTGGCTACGTATGGCAGCCCAATTACGACTAATCAGTCAGAAGTTCCCATTGCATTCTCCGATTTAATTGACGGCAATTCAGTTCTCTGTTTCCCCCTATCCCACTCTAAGGCACCGTGCAGTGTGTGCAGCTCTGCTCGTGTGTGTCCCAAGGCAATGTAGAACGATTGACTTCCGTAATGTTTTGTTGGGTTTTCATCAAGGAATGTCAGTAATGGCGATAAAAACAGGGCCTTAAAGTAGTCCATTGTGTAATCCTTATAGTGTTTGAATTTTAACAAAAAACCCCATTTTTACGAGAGGTTTTGCTGCATAACCTAGGTTAACTATAGCAGCCCAATTACCGCTTATCAGCCAAAATGCCCATTGCAGTCTACGATATATTCGTCGGCGTTGCAAGTCTGTCCATCCTATGACCAAGCAATTGCAGCCTCAAGTGTTGCTCAGGCATGTCCCAAAAAATTGCGGAACGAATGAGATCTGTTGAAAATCGGGGGGGGCGGGGTTTGCCAAGTGGCATTAATATTGCCGATACCAACTGGCCCTACAAGGTGCGCATTTCAACTTATTTAGATAGTTAAATTTCTGACTAACAGCTCTGCATTTACAAGCATGGTTTGCTGCAACACCTGGGTTACGTATGGCAGCTTATTACGTCTTATCAGCCAGAAATAAACCATGACAATCACTGTGTTATATGACGGCATTGCAAGTCTGTCAAACGTACTAATGGTCATTGTGTGCAACCAGGCGTGGCTCGAGTATGCTCAAGGAATTGTGGATCGAATAGGTTCTGGAAATCACTGGTGGGTTTGGTCAAGGAGTGTCTGAATTTGCCGAGGCAAACTGGCCCTTAAAGTAGCCCATTGCGTAATCGTTAATGTGTTGTAATTCTGACAACAGCTTCGCGTTTACGAGCATCTTTTTCTGCATCACCTAGGTTACCTATGGCTGCCCAATAACAGATAATCTACCAGAAATGCTCATTGCGGTCTACGTACTATTTGTCGGCTTGTAAAGTCTGTCCATCCTACTGAAAGGCACTGCACGGCTCTTGGCGTCACTCGAGTATGTCCCAAGGTATTGCGGAATGAATGAGTTCCGTAAAACACCAGTGGGTTTCTGTCAATTTATGTAGACATTTCCGATTCCAACTTGCCCTTCAATTTGCCCATTGCCTAGTTAAGAGCGTGGGAATTCTGAACAACAGCTCCACCTTTACGAACATGAGTTGCTGCTAAACCTCGTTTACGTGGGGGAGCCAAATTACGGCTTATGAACCAGAAATGCTCATTGCAGTCTCCGGTTTCTTTGTTGGCATTTCAATTCTGTCCAACCTACAAATAGGCACTGTGCGGCTCCTGGCTCGACTTGAGTATGTCCCAAGGTAATGGGAAAACAATGAGTTCCGTAAATCATCGGTGTCTTTTCGTCAAGGAATGTCAATATTGCCTAAGGCAGCATGCGCTACAAGTAGCCCATTTCGTAATGGTGAGGGCGTTGGAATTCTGACCAGCAGCTCCGCTTTTGCGAGCGTCCTTTGCTGCAAAACCAAGGTTACATATGGCACATAAAAGGATAACCTGCCAGAAATGCTCACTGTGGTGTACGTATTATATTTTCGCATTGAAAGTCTGTCCATCCTAATAATAGGCACTTTATGGCTCCTAGCATGGATCGAGTGTGTCCCAAGGCATTGCGAAACGAATGAGCTCCATAAACCATCGCTGGGTTTCGGTAAAGGAATTCTAATCTTTCCGAGGCCACCTTCCCTTACAATTTGCTGATTTCAAAATGTTAAGTGCATTGGAATTCTGACCAACAGCTCCATGCTATCGAGCATTGTTTGCTGTAACACCTGGTATAGGTAAAGCAGCCAACTTACGGCTAATCAACCAGAACTCCCTATTACAGTCTCTCGTTTCTTTAATGACATTTAAATTCTGTTTATCCTTCCTTAAGGATCTGCGCGGCTCCTCTCTATTCTTGAGTGTGTTTCCCAAAGCAATTTAGAAATATTAATGTCCGTAATCCGTCGGTGAGATTTCGTCAAGGAATGCCAACATTGCCGATGCCCACTGGCAATAAAAATTGCCCATTTCGTAATCGTTAATGTGTAGGATTTCTGACCACAGCTCCGCAGTTACGAGCATCGTTTACTGCAACACCTCGGTTACCTATGGCAGCCCAAATTCGGATAATCTGCCAGAAATGCTTATTGTGGTCTACGGATTATTTGTCGGCATTAAAAGTGTGTCCATCCTACTGAAAGGCACTGCACGGCTCCTGGCGTCGCTCGAGTGTGTGCCAAGGAATTGCGGAACGAAAGAGTTCCGTAAACCATCAGTGTGTTTCTGTCAATTTTTGTCGATATTTCCGATTTTAACTCACTCTTCAATTTGCCCAGTGCCCAGTTAAGAGCGTAGGAATTCTGAACAAGAGGTTCGCATTTACGAACGGGGTTTGCTGCAACATCTCGTTTATGTGTGGGAGCCAAATTACGGCTTATCAGCCGGAACTTCTCATTTAAATCTCCGGTTTCTTTGTCGGCATTTCAATTTTGACAAACTTACTTAAAGGCACTGTGCGACTCCTGGCTCAACTCGAGTATGTCCCAAGCTATATCGGCAAAAATGAGTTCCGAAAACCATCGGTGTTTTTTCGTCAGGGAATGTCAACATTG
Source organism: Schistocephalus solidus (assembly GCA_017591395.1). Lineage (NCBI taxonomy): Eukaryota > Metazoa > Platyhelminthes > Cestoda > Diphyllobothriidea > Diphyllobothriidae > Schistocephalus > Schistocephalus solidus. Next base: position 387,807 of record WEDG01006400.1, read on the forward strand.
CCAACGGCAACATGCTCTACAAGACGACCATTTCGTAATAATGAGGGCGTTTGAATTCTGACCAGCAGCTCCGCTCTTACGAGTATCCTTTGCTGCAAAACCTAGGATGCACATGACCGCCAAAAAAAGATAAGCTGCCCGAAATGCTCATTGAAGTCTACGTTTTATGTCAGCATTGAAAGTCTATCCAACCAACTAATAGGCACTTTGCGGCTCCTGGCATGGATCGAGTGTGTCCCAAAGCAATGCGTCACGAATGAGTTCCGTAAACTATCAGTGGGTTTTGTCAATTCATGTCAACATTTCCGATTCAATCTTGCCCTACAATTTGCAAATTGCGTAAATATTAGTGCTATAAATTCTGACCAACAGCTTTGCATGTACGAACATGGTTTGCTGCAGTACCTCGTTTACGAGAAGCAGCCATATTACAGCTAATCAGCCAGTAATTTCCATTTAAGTCTCTCGTTTCATTGATGGCATTTCAATTATTTCAATTCCAACTTAAGACACAGCGCTGCTGCTCTTACTGCTCCAATGTGTCCCAAGGCAATACAAAATGATTGATCTCCGTAATCAGTCGGTATGTTGTGGTCAAGGAAATTTAATACTGCTAAAGGCAACTTGCACTACAGGTAGCCAATTTTCAAATGGTGAGAGTGTTTGAATTCTGACCAGTAGCTCCACTTTTCAACCATCCTTTGCTGCCAGAGATGGGTTACGTACGGCAGCCCAATTACGGCTTATCAGTCTGAAAGGCCCATTGCAGTCTCTGGTTTCATTGATGGCAACCCAATAAAGGATAACCTTTCGGAAATGCGCATTGCACTCTACGTATTATTTGTTGGCATTACAAGTCTGCCCATTCTACTAATGGATACTCCGTGGCTCCTGGCGTGGATAAAGTGTGTCTCAACGCATTGAGTAACGTATGAGTTCCGTAAACCATCAGTGGTTTTTTTTTCAATTTATGCCAACATTTTCAATTCAAACTTGCCCTACAATTTGCCAATAGCGTTAAATTTACAGCGATTTAATTCTTATCAACTGCTCCGCATTTACGAGCATGGTTTGCTTCAAACATCGTTTATGCGTGACAACTTAATTATGGCTAATCAGCCAGAAATGCTTATTGCGGTGAACGTTTAATTTGTCCGCTTTGGACGTCAATCCATCCCACTTAAAGGCACTGTGCGGCTCCTGCGGTTTCTCGATTTTATCCCAAGGCATTGTGGAACGAATGAGTTCCGTAAACTATCGGTGGGTTTTAATAAACTAATGTCATTCTGGCCGATGCCATCTAGCCCAACATGTTGTAGATTTCGTAATAGTTAGAGCGTTGGAATTCTGACCAACAACCCAGTGTTTATGAGCATGAGTTGCTGTAACACCTGCTATACGTTTAGCAGCCAAGTTAGAGCTAATCAGCCAAAAAACCTATTGCATTCACCCGTATCTTTTTTCGTAATTTACTTCTGCCTATCCAATAAATGGGCACTGTGCGGCTCCTGGCATCGCTCAGAGTATCTCCAAAGTTATTGCGGAACGAATGGGTACCGTAAACCATCGGTGGGTTTTTTTCAATTAAAGTAAATATTGCCAAAGGCAACATGCCCAAAAAGTCTACCATTTCATAATGGTGAAAGCCTTGGAATTTTGACTAGCAGCTCCGCTTTAACGAGCATTTTTTCCTGCAACACGTGGGCTACGAATAGCAGCCCAATTACGGCTAATCAGCCCGAAACGACCAATGCAGTCTCCAGTTTCATTGATGACATTTCAATTCGGCCAATCCTACTTTAGGGCAATGTGCGGCTTCTATCGCTGCTCGGTTGTGTGTCCAAAGGCAACGTAGAACGATTGATCTCCGTAAAAAAACGCTACGTTTTTGTCAAGGAATGTCAATATATCCGATAAAAAACTAGCCGTAAAAGAAGCCCATTGCAATATCGTTAGTGCATTGGAATTCTGACCAACAGCTTCGTGGCTAAGAGCATCTTTTACTGCAAAATCCTGGTTACATATGGTAACCAAATAAAGGATAAACTGCCAGAAAGGCGCATTGCGGTCTACCTATTATTTGTTGGCAATGAAATCTGTCCATCCTTCTATTAGGCTTTGTGCTGCTACAGGCTACTACTAATGGACACTACGCGGCTCCTGGCGTGGAGCAAGTGTGGCCCAACGCATTGAGTAACGTATGAGTTCCGTAATCCATCAGTGTTTTTTTGTCAATTTATGCCAACATTTCCTATTCAAACTTGCCCTACAATTTGCCAAAAGCGTAAAGTTTAGAGCGATTTAATTCTTATCAAATGCTCCGCATTTACGAGTATGGTTTGCTTTCAAACATCGTTTATGTGTGACAACTTAATTATGGCTAATCAGCCAGAAATCCTTTTTGCGGTGTACGTTTAATTTGTCCACTTTGCACGTCCACCCATCCCACTAAGAGGCACTGTGCGGCTACTGGGGTGTCTTGAGTTTATCCCAAGGCATTGTGGAACGAATCTGTTCCATAAACCATCGGTGGGTTTTGGTAAATGAATGTCATTCTGGCCGATGCTAACTGGCCCTACAAGTTGCCAATTTCATAATGGTTAGAGCGTTGAAATTTTCTGACCAACAACTCAGTGTTTACGAGCATGAGCTTCTGTAACACCTGCTATACGTTAAGCAGCCAAGTTAGAGCTAATCAGCCAAAAAAACCTATTGCATTCACCCGTGTCTTTTTTCGTATTTTACTTCTGCCTTTCCGATAAATGGGGACTGTACGGCTCCTGGCGTCGCTCGAGTATGTCCAAAGTTATTGCAGAACGAATGGGTACCGTAAACCATCGGTTGGTTTTTTTCAATTAAAGTAAATATTGCCAAAGGCAACATGCCCAACAAGTCTACCATTTCATAATGGTGAAAGCCTTGGAATTTTGACCAGCAGCTCCTCTTTTACGAGCATCCTATCCTGCAACACTTGGGCTACGAATAGCAGCCCAATTACGGCTAATCAGCCAGAAATGGCAATGATGTCTCCAGTTTCGTTGATGACATTTCAATTCTGCCAATCGTACTTTAAGGCAATGGGCGGCTTCTATCGCTGCTCGGTTGTGTGTCCAAAGGCAACATAGAACGATTGATCTCCGTAAAAATTCGCTGAGTTTTTGTCAAGGAATGTCAATATATCCGATAAAAACTGGCCGAAGAAGAAGATAATTGCAATATCGTTAGTGCGTTGGAATTCTGACCATCAGCTCCGCGGCTAAGAGCATCTTTTACTGAAAAATTCTGGTTACATACGGTAACCAAATAAAAAAGAATAAACTGCCAGAAATGCGCATTGCGGTCTACCTATTATTTGTCGGCAATTAATTCTGTCCATCCTACTTAAAGGCTTTGTGCTCCATCAGGCTGCTACTAATGGACACTCCGCGGCTCCTGGCGTGGATAAAGCGTGTCCCAACGCATTGAGTAACGTATGAGTTCCGTAAACCATCAGTGGTTTTTTGTCAATTTATGCCAAAATTTCCTATTCAAACGTACCCTACAATTTGCCAAAAGCGTACATTTTAGAGCAATTTAATTCTTATCAAATTCTCCGCATTTACGAGCTTGGTTTGCTTTCACACATCGTTTATGTGTGACAACTTAATTATGGCTTTTCAGCCAGAAATGCTTATTGCGGTGAACGTTTAATTTGTCCACTTTGGACGTCCATCCATCGCACTTAAAGGCACTGTGCGGCTACTGGGGTGCCTCGAGTTTATCCCAAGGCATTGTGGAACGAATTTTTTCCATAAACCATCGGTGGGTTTTGGAAAAGGAATGTCATTCTGGCCGATTCCAACTGGCCCTAGAAGTTGTATATTTCGTAATAGTTAGAGCGTTGAAAGTTTTCTGACCAACAACACAGTTTTTACGAGCATGGGTTGCTGTATTACCTGCTATACGTTTAACAGCCAAGTTAGAGCTAATCAGCCAGAAATGCCTTTTGCATTCACCCGTATCTTTGTTGGTATTTCACTTCTGCCTATCCGATAAATGGGCACTGATGTGGCTCCTGGCTTCGCTCGAGTATGTCTCAAGTTATTGCGGAACGAATGGGTTCCATAAACCATCGGTGGGTTTTTTCAATGAAAGTAAATATTGCCAAAGGCAACCTGCCCAACAAGTCTGCCATTTCATAATGGTGAAAGCCTTGGAATTTTGACCAGCATCCTTTCCTGCAACACGTGGGCTACGAAAAGCAGCCCAATTACGGCTTATCAGCCCGAAAGAGCAATGCAGTCTCCAGTTTCGTTGATGACATTTCAATTCTGCCAATCCTACTTTAAGGCAATGCGCGGCTTCTATCGCTGCTCGGTTGTGTGTCCAAAGGCAACGTAGAACGATTGATCTCCGTAAAAAGTCGCTGAGTTTTTGTCAAGGAATGTCAATATATCCGATAAAAACTGGCCGAAGAAGAAGATAATTGCAATATCGTTAGTGCGTTGAAATTCAGACCATCAGCTCCGCGGCTAAGAGCATCTTTCACTGCGAAATTCCGGTTACATATGGTAACTTAATAAAAAATAAACTGCCAGAAATGCGCATTTCGATCTACCTATTATTTGTCGGCAATGAACTCTGTCCATCCTACTTTTAGGCTTTTTGATGCTACAGGCGTGGCTCGAGTGTGTGCCGAGGGATTGCGGAGCAAATTAGTTCGTAAAACATCGATGGGTTTTGTTCAAGTAATGTTAATATTTCTGACGCCAACTGGCCCTACAGGTTGCCGATGGCGTAATCGTAAAAGCAATGGAATTCTTACCAACAGCTACATGGTGACAAGACTGGTTTGCTGCAGCACCTCGTTAACGTGTGGCAGCATAATTACGGCTTATCAGCCAGAAATACTAATTGCGGTCAACGTTTTATTTGTCCGCTTTGCACGCCTGTCTATCCACCTAAAAGGCACTGTGGGGCTCCTGGGGTTTCTCGAGTTTGCCCCCAAAGCATTGCGGAACGAAACATTTCCGTAATAATATGGTGTATTTTTCGTCAAGGAATGTCAATATTGCCAAAGGCAACTTGCACTTCAAGTATACTCTTTCGTAATGGTGAGAACGTTGGAATTCTTATCAGCAGCTCCGCTTATACGAGCAGATTTTTCTGCAATAAATGGGTTTTCAAATGCCAGCCCAAGTACATATAATCAGCGCGAAATGCAAATTGCATTCTCCTCTTTCATTTGCGGTATTTTAATTATGTCGATCTTACTTTAAGGTACTCCATGGCTCCTATTTCTGCTAGAGTGTGTCTGTAAATTTTCCGAGATGCCCATTGAAGTCTCTGATTTATTTGTCGGCATTTCAATTACTTTCATGCTTTTTATAGCCACTGTGCATCTTCTGGCCTGGCTTTTGTTTATCCCAAGGTATTTCGGAACGAAATATTTCCGTAATAATTTGGTGTAATTTCGTCAAGGAATGTCAATATTGGCAAAGGCAACTTGCCCTCCAAGTAGCCTAGTTCGTAATGTTAAATCCTATGGAATTCTGATCAGCAGCTCCGCTTTTGCGAGCAGCCATTGTTGCAACACCCGAGCTACGAATGGCAGCCCAAGTACTTCTAATCAGCTGAAAATATTAATTGCAGTCTCCAGTTTAATTAAGGGCATTTCAAATCTGTCAATCCAACATTAACTTACTCCGAAGTTCCTCTCTCTGCTAGAGTGTGTCCCAAGGCAATATAGAAAGATTGCTGCCCATGATCAGTCGGTGAACTTTTATCAAGGAACGTCAATATTGCCGATGCCCATTGGCCCCAAAAGCAACCCAATGCGTAATTGTTAGTGCGTTTGAATTCCGACAAAAGCTTCGAGGTTACGAAAATATTTTACTGCAATACCTAGGTTAGCTAAGGCAGCCTTATAATAGAAAATAAGTAGAATAAATAACAGTTAATAACAGTAAAAAACAGAATCGGTCCAAGTACTGAACCTTGTGGGACTCCACTCTCGATGACTGTGCGCTTTGATCGTGAACCGTCTACAAAGACCACTTGGGAACGACCAGCGAGAAATTTCTTGATCTACGTAAGAAGTTTGCGTCCAATTCCAAACATTCTCAATTTGTAAAGGAGACGCTGGTGTGGAACACTATCGAAGGCCTTCTGAAAATCAACGTAGGCCACATGCACAGTGTCTTTGCATCGATTGCTTTTGTCCAACTTTGCATCGTATAAAGTAAGTTCATAACACACGATCTTCCCCTAAAAAAGCCGTATGCTGCAGTTGATAAGAGGTTACGGGTTTCGTAATAAATCATCAATTCCATTTTGACAACCTTCTCCATTACCTTGCGACAGATTGAGGTCAGGCTGACAGGCCTGTAATTTGTTGCAAATGCACGACTACCACTTTTGTAATGCGGTGCGATGGTGGCTGTTTTCCAGTCGGCAGGAAGAATTCCCGTATCAAACGATTTCTGGCACAGAAAGGATAGCGGTTTCGCCAGCTCTCAAGCAAGTTCGAGGAGTAGCTTTGCTGGAATCTCGTCTGGGCCAGGGGATTTGCCTGCCTTCAGACTTTTTAGTTCTTCAAATACGGCCGCTTCTTGAAAGAGCATATCCTGAATAAGTGGCGCTCCCATAGTCTCGTAACTAGATGGAGTAAAAACAGCTTCTCTGGTAAAAACCGACTAAAAGAACTGGGGAAATTTTTTCAGCTTTGTATTTATTTTCTGATATCTCGAAACTGTCATCGTTTCTCATAACAGGAATCGGTTTCTTGTTACGCGTGGTTTTTCCTACATAGCTCTAGAGCAAATTGGGATTGTAAACTGCTCTCTGGAGCAAATCCCTCTCGTTATCCCGTCGGCTTTTGAAGATCAAGCTTTCAAACTTGTTCCTTTGAGTTTTGTATGCTTGAAAGGCTAAATTTTCATTGTATCGGTACAATTACTTCCAAAGCCTTCCTCTCCTGTTAATCTCTATTTTAAGATCCTTTGTTAACCACTGTAGCCTGTAAGATATCGTAAGTTGTGATGGCGGAAAGTGGAATTTTATTAGATTCAACAAAAACTCCTTAAATAAATTCCAGTCCTCCGTGACATTCCCGGAGAAGAGAAGATCCCAGTCAATTCGTGATGCCTCAGCTCTCATCTTGCAAAAGTCTCCTCACCAAAGATTGGGCCTTGTTGCATTTATTGCAGATGGCATGGAATATAACCATACTCCCATAGAAGTTCTGCATGATCACTTCGACCATGTGGAGATAGGCAGTGTACCTCGTCTATAATGTCAGGATCTTTAGTGAAGACGAGATTTAAACAACTAGCCTCTTTTCCTCCACGCGCTCTCTTTGGAGCAAATATATGTTGCGTGAAAAGAGCTTCAAGTGATGTTTTAGCAGACGATGATCAAAGGAAAACTTTCAGCTATGCACCTGCAGATCGTTCCATCGAATGCTGGGTGCATTGAAGTCACCCATGAGAACAACATCAGGTCGACTACTAATCTCCTTCATGTTCTCCAACAAACAAGTATCAGCGTCGGTGTCTGTTCCCAGTGGTCGGTAGAATGTCATGACTTCAAGGGACTGCGATCAAAACGTCTTTATTTTCAGCCAAATAGCCTCAGTACCATTGCTTATCTTCTCCGTCATTTCCCACACTGTGAAATCGCTTTTTACATACATCGCAACTACTCCACCCTGGCGGTGGGAGCGGTCTCTCCTGAACAGCTGGTACCCCGATAAGACTACTTCGCAATCGCTTATATGCTGTGGCAGCCATGGTTCTGTGGTTGCTTTAATATCGGGAGACAGAATGGCTCCCTGAATTCTCAGTTCGCCGAGCTTCGAAAACAGACTTTGGGCGTTGGTTTACAGAAATTTCAGTATGCAGCAGTCAGCAGAGCCAAATTCCGTTTGTCTCGAGTTTGCCAATGCTAATTTGCCGCTGCCATCATTAGCATTGGCTTGTTCCAGAGCTATGTTGCGTTTCTTTGTATCACGCGTCACCAGACTATTATCTCCAGCTGCAAGTCTTCTCTTCATTTCTATCACTAAACCACGGTGTTTCAGACGTTATGCTGGAGAGTAGCTCAACTGAAAGAAAACCTGCCTTTGAGAGTTTCGAAGGTTGGTTTTTCTCGAGAGAAGTAGCTTAGCCTCTTCCTTGTTGTCCAAGACAATTTTGATAGGCCGTTGTCTCAAATTTTGGGACTGTTCAATATCTTTTTTCCGAGCCTGAAGGCGGCGCGAACGGTTATCTTCTCTCCTTAACGAAGAACATCATTCAGCAGGAGCTTAAACGTAGCAAGATTAGCGGATATCCTTTCCTTTGAGGTGTGGGCATTTGATTCAGGTAAGTCCTGGATAACTACGCAGGTCTCTCGGTCTAGGGCGTCTTTTGATTCAATGCCGACCATATTTTCCTCTGAATGACTAGAGGGATTCATTAGGTTTGTTTTCAACTTTTTAATAGTTTTGTGTTGTTTCCCAATTCTTTCTTGCTACTCATTGTTTTTTCCGCTCTCAACTTAGGGCTCTTTAGAACTGCTGGTAAAGCCGGCAGCAGTTGAGTCTGAAGGCGGAACTGCCTTTATAAGAGGCATTATTAAAGTTGTCCTGATATAACCGTTATCCAATTTAGTGGTGTTTTGGTGTTTCCACATTGCAGATTGCCGTGCGTTTGTTTCTTGGGATGCAACTACGGGCTTGTTAGAGCACACAAGCTTAGACAGTGCCTTGCCGGTGCTCACCAAATATAAATTCTACATTCTAAAGAAGAGAGGATGTGATTTGTGGTGCGCTTTGGTCGTCATCCGTAAGATTTAAAGACTGTGCTCCTGTTATTCGGTCGTTATGGGTATTCGCGTCCGAACATTTGGATTTGCTATAAATTGTAGTTTTTTGTACTTTTGGTGCTTTGGTAACTGCCTTTTTAACTGTTATATGGCTAACCGTATTTCATCGAGCATTGTTATCTTGCAAGAGCTTCCTTAAGTCTGCAAGCTCCTTTTCCAGATTTTGAACTCTTAGTAAAAAATGAGAACATTCCACAGGAGATTCGTCCTCGTATACGACGGATTTGGCTGTCATAACGCTTTTTGCCCGCTTTGCTGGTCCTTGGTTGTAAGTGGTAACTGATCGACGGTCAGTCGTGGATGCCAAACCAAGCTCAACAGGCTTTCCATTTAAGGAAGTGTCATTACTCGTTATGCTGCTATCAAACAATTGCTTTGAGTCCACGAGTGTTAAAAACACTGCGTATGCGTAGTTTCTGTTTTTGGCGTATAACGAAATATTTCGACTTGTTTTTGAGCATGGCGAGTATTTACAGCAATATGAGCAAAAAATGTGCCTACTTGTTCAAAAACGCTTTAGAAAAAACTGTAAATGGTATGGAAAATGTGCAAGAATGACTCAGCCGTTCGGATATGTTGAAGGTCCTGGATAACTTCAAATCTTCACGGGGTTGTACACATTTGGTTCCTTGAGTGGTTGTTAGTTGTTATTGGTGCAGAGGCTGCGAAGTCAAATTTATTAAGATGATAATAAATTCAAATTTGATGCCGTTTTATGAGGACTTTTGGCACGATAAATATTCCAGATGATCAGGAAGCAAGTACGTACGTGCAGGTGAAACAGTACTGTCCGGAACAGTCCTAGTGAATAGCTAACTGAGTTCAAATTGTCCAAGTTGGAGAATAAATAATTGGTAATTTTTATGCACATGACCTTGAGCACATAATGGCTCAAGTATGTCCCAAGGTATTGCGGAACGAAAGATTTCCGTAAACAATTGGTGTCTATTCTTCAAAGAATGTCAATATTGCCAAAGGCAACTTGCCCTTCCAGAAGTTCATTTCCTATTGGTGAGACCGTTGGAATTCTGATCAGCGGCACCTCTTTTACGAACAGCCTTTGCTGCAACACCTGGTTTACGAATGGCAGCCCAACTACTTATAATCAGCGTGAAATTCCAATTGCAGTGTGCAGTTTCATTTGCGGCATTCGCATTATGTCAATGTAACTTTAAGGTACTCCGCGGCTCCTTTCTATGCTAGAGTGTGCCCATCAATTTTAAGAAATGACCATTGCAGTCTCCAATTTTTAAGCCGTTATTTCAATTCCATTTCATGCTTTTTATAGCCACTGTGCATCTTCAAACCTGGCATTTCTTTATCCCAAGTTATTGCGGTACGAAAGATTTTCGTAATAATTTGGTGTCTTTTCGTCAAGGAATGTCAATATTGCCAAAGGCAACTTGCCCTTCAAGTAGAACATTGTGTAATGGTGAGACCGTTGGAATTCTGATAAGCAGTTTCGCTTTAATGAGCAGTCATTGTTGCAACACCTGAGCTATGAACGGCAGCCCAAGTACTTCAAATCACACTGAAATGCCAATTGCTGTCTCCAGATTCATTTACGGCATTTCAAATCTGTCAATCCCACTTTAATTTACTATACAGGAGCTCTCTCTGCTAGAGTGTGTCCCAAGGCAATAAAGAAAGATTGCTGTCCATGATCAGTCGGTGAGGTTTCGTCAAGGAACGTCAATATTGCCGATGCTCTCTGGCCCCAAAAGAAACCCATTGCGTAAACGTGAGTGCGTTTGAATTCTGACAAAAGCTTCGAGGTTACGAGAATCTTTTACTGCAACACCAAGGTTAGCTCAGCAGCCTTATTTTGGATAATCTGCCAGAAATGCTTATTCCGGTCTACGTATTATTTGTCGGAATTGAAAGTTTGTCAATCCTACACATAGTCACTGTACGTATCCTGGGGCGGCTCGAGTATGACAAACTGGCATTGCGGAATAAATAAGATCCGTAAACCACCAGTGGGTTTTTATAAAGGAATGTCAATTATATCGAAGACAACAAGGCCTTTCAATTTGCAGAAATGCCCATTGCAGTCTCCTATTCTTCCGTCGGCATTTAAATGCCAGAAATGCTAATTGCGGTCTACATATTATTTGTCGGCAGTGTAAGTCTGTCAGTACTAATTATACGCAAAGTGCAGCTCCTGGGGCGGCTCGAGTTTGTCCACAAGCATTGCGGAACGAATGAGTTCCGTAAACTATCGGTGGATTTTGTTAAATGAATGTCAATCATTCCGAAGCAAAAAAGGCCCTACAATTTGCCGAAATGCCCAATGGAGTCTCCGATTTCTTTTTCGGCATTCAAATTTTGTCCATGCTTCTCATGGGCACTGTGAATCTTCTGGCCTGGCTCAATTATGCCCCAAGGTTTGCAGAACTAATGATTTCCGTAAATAATTGGTGTCTTTTCATCAAGGAATGTCAATATTGCCGGGTTTTTGAATTGGAGATGCCATTTCTGTTAACTTTGCATTTCCGAAGAAATTTTATGAATTTATATACCCTTCTTCCTATTTTTCTTTGATATCTCGATCTTTTTACGTAAATTTGTTTGTCTGAACTATGTTTAAAAGGTAATCTCAACAGTACGCTAGCACTTATTTGAATGCACGTAAACCGAAACATTTACCGAATAATTTCCATGATGTCAGCTGTTGCACTTTTAGGCAAATATGTCGGATTTGTGATTCCCCCGTGCTATCTTCACGCTTTTATCAACAAAAACCGCACAGCGGAAATAAACCCGCAGCGGTTGGTAACTCGCCTTGAAGCTCCGACCGAAAATCAAACTGTAAATTCCAGGCTTCCTTTCAACAAATTGTCGTTCTTTTTTCAAAAAAACTCATGAAATGGTGTTTTATTTGTTAAAAATAGAACACTGTAAGACTTAAGTGATTTGTCTTCAAGAGACGTGGTTTAATAGTGACATTGACGCACAGCTAATTATCCCCCCGTCTTTCTGTTGCTTTCGAGCAGATTTGAAAAGCTTCATCCTCCAGTAAAGGCGGTAGGTTGGCTTTTTTGGTCAATAAGGATTGGTGTTTTAACTGTTATTCCTTATTGTTGTACTCTGAGGATTCGATAGACGTTATCACTCTCATATGTAAGCCCCGATTTTTAAATACATTTAAGAGCATTATATTTGTAAGTATCTTTATTGCCCCTCTACCTGTGAACGTGCACTTAACCGTTTTTTGACGTTCTTTCACAACATATTGTTTAATTGTCCGGAGAGCATCTTATTCTCTTATGTTGCAACTTTAATCGTGTGAATTTATGTCCGTTTACGTTGTAAGGCTTTGATGACATTGTTTCCTTTAATGCTCGCTCTGATGCCCATCTTGATCACGTTTTTACTAACCAATCCAAGTTCTTCCTTGTTAATAACAGAGCTCCATTTTCTCGTTCCGATCACTCTGTATTACTAGGCCTTCCAAAAATTTACACCGCTTCTACGCGTGCGCTGCTACTCAAACCCGAAAGGAAAATTAAGGTTCACGACACGTCCCCGGAAAACATTTTTTTCTTCTCCAGACTTGCATATCGTACACTATCTCCGTCTTCCTTAGTCAATCCAATTTTGAGTCGTGTTCCAGCTTCTTAACAAATTTTTAAAATACAATTTTAATATTTGTTGTCCTCTTGATACCGTTTTGGTCCAACCTGCGAGAACTTCTTCCCCTTATCTAAAATTTTTAAGACGTAAAAAAGAACTTCTCTACAAGCTGGGCCTCCGCGGCTGTCTAAAGATGGTTTATGTCGAAAATTCAAAGTGAGATTTGCAGACTAAATGTTTCGTTTGTTAGTCAGCTTTTTGCCTCTCCATCCAAACCTTCTTTTCAACTTTCCTCTGCTGAACTCTGGAGGAATCTTAAGCGTCTCACTGGCTAATGTGGTAAACTGGCACATGTTGATGCTGATTTAGACGATCTAAATGAACATTTTATCCATACTTTTACTGACTTTAATCCCCCGACAAACCACCTTTCGCTACTACCAAGAGTTTTTTCTCATGTGTCAGTGGCAACAGTGGAGAAACACCTGAAAAATGTCCATGGTTCAACTGCTGCTGGGCCGAATGAAGTCTCACTATTTGCTTTAAAATACTGCTGCTCTCAGATTGCCCCTATTTTGACACACCTACTAAACATGTCCTTCAGGGAGTCAAAGATTCCTGACATTTGGCGTTCAGTAAGAATCACCCCTATCCCTAAAACGTCTGCTAACTTTGTTTCTTAGTCTTTCCGTTCAATCGCATAGTCTTCCGCTTTACTGAAGATTGCTGAACAAGTCGCTGTCGATACAATTAAGCCATTTTTCTCCAATTTTTCCGACCCATTACAATTTGCCTATAAGGCCCGGCGTAGTATCCTAGATGCCGTTGCCATTGTAGTACATTCGGCTTTACGAGATTTAGATAAGGGCTGCCGTGCGTACGCATGCTGATTTCTTAACTACTCCTCTGCCTTCAACACCATCCCGCGCCATCTCCTCCTTACAAAAACATCCGCGGCTGGCCCTCCCGGCTGGATTGATTTTTGGATCGAAGATCATTTTACTTCCTGCACTAAATTCGTACAATTTGGCAAGCGGAAATCTACTGTCCTTCTAAACAACTACAGTGTTCTTTGAAGTGCCATCTTATTCTTTCACCTCTCTTTCCTCCATACTGATGACTTGAGATCACCAAACAACAGTCTGTACATCAAATATGCCGACGACATGGTCGTTGGTCATCCTCTTAAAAAGCAGTCACATCTCCAGTGTCTGAAGGATGACCTCGACTATTTTTGAGCCTGGTCGTCAGATAATGGTCTTCCACTCAACCATGAAAAGTCAGTCTAATGTGTTTTGTTTACCTGCGGCCATCCCGTAGTTCTCAATACTCAGCCGTCCTTCCCCATGAGGTATCCTTTTTTGGTACCTTGGCGTTACTCTGACATCCCATCTTTCATTCTCCCAACAAATCGATACTCGTTTTGCGAAAATTCGTTAACTTCTATATTATATTCGCCATTTACGTTCCTATCACAAAGATATAGAAATAATGTTGTCCGAAATCAGTCGGTAAGTTTTCTTCAAGGAATGTCAATATAGCCGATGCCCACTGGCCCTAAAAGAAGCCCATTAAGTAACCGTTAGTGCGTTGGAATTCTGACAACAGCTCCAAGGTAACGAGAATGTTTTACTGCAACACCTAGGTAAGCTAAGGCAGCTCTATTATGGATAATCTGCAAGAAATGCTAATTGCGGTCTAAATCTTATTTTTCGGCATTGAAAGTCTGTCAATCCTACTTATAGGCACTGTGCGGCTCCTAGGGCGGCTCAAGTTTGTCCACAGGCATTGCGGAACGAATAAGTTCCGTAAACCATCGTTGGGTTTTGGTGCAAGAATGTCAATCTTACCAACGCCAACTGGACCTAAAATTTGCCAAAATGCCCATTCAGTCTCCAATTTATTTGTCGGCATTTCAATTCTGTACATACTTCTTATAGGCACTGTACATCTTTCTGGCCTGGCTCAAGTATGTCCCTAGGTATTGTGTAGTGAATAACTTCTGTAAACCATCGGTGTTTTTTGGTCAAGGAATGTCAATATTGCCGACGCCAACTGACCCTTCAGGTTGTCAATTGCGTAATGGTTAGAGAATTGCAATTCTTACCAACAGCTCCGCTTTTACGAGCCTGGTTTGCTGCAACACCTGGTTAATGTTTGGCAGTTTAAATAGGGCAAATTTGCCAGAGATGCCCATTAGTCGTGATTGACCAGTGAAATATAAGCCCAGTTTGTGCGCAAAACGGGGTTCGAAACCGCAACCTGTTGATTACAAGTTCAACGCTCTATCCTTTGAGCCCAGTGCTCGTTTTAATACTGGCATACCACAGGAATATTGAATTCCATTTTTTAATGAATGCTCATTGATCGCAAAGGCAACTCGCTCGTTCCGCACTGCATTCGGACATGCAGTCTAGCCACGCCAGAAGTCGTGCAGTGGTAGTAGTAGGAAGGACAGACTTGCAATGCCAACAAAGACAGTGGAGAATGCAATGACCATTTCGTGCGGCTAAGCCGTCATCGGCCATCCACACACAACCCCATGTGGTGCAGCAAACGAGGCTCGAACCCGCAAACTGTTGATCACAAGTCCAACTCTGTAAACACTGAGTCACTCTTTCGTCAACTTGCCGTTGTGGATCAGGAATATTGAGATGCATTCGTTGATGAACGATCATCAATCACTAACGGAACTCACTCCATCCGCTCTGCCTTGCGACACACATTGGAAACGCGCCAGCAGCCGCAGAGCTAGTAGTAATAAAAGCCGTAGCAGTAATAAAAGTAGCAGTAGTTCTTTATTAGGTGGTGGTACGGGTAGAAGAAGCAGTGGATGTAGTATTAGTTGTAGTAGTAGTAGTAGTAGTAGTAGTAGTAGTAGTAGTAGTAGTAGTAGAAGTAGCAGTAGTAGTAGAAGTAATAGTAGTAGTAGAAGAAGTAGTAAAAGCAGATTAATAATGCCGAAAAATAAAACGTTGACTCGATTTACCGTTTTAAACTGATTGGCCTTCATCGACCAGAGAAATACAAGCCCAGTTTACGTACCGAACATGGCTCTAAACCGCGAGCTGTTGATTACAACTCCAATGCTGTACCAAATGGGCCGCGTACTCATTTTCCTACTGGCGTATCACAGGAATATCGATTCCTTTATTTGAGGAATGCTCACTAATTGCTATCGCAACTCGCTCGTTCTGCACTGCGTTCGGACACACAGTCGAGCAACGCCAGCAGTCGTGAGGCAGATGTAGAAGGAAGGAAAGAATTGCAATGACAACAAAGACAAGGGAGACTGCAATGGCCATTTCTCGCAGATTAGCCGCCATCGGCCAGTCATATGGAAGATCAGATGGTGCACCAAACGAGGCTCGAAACCGGGACCAGTTGATTTTAATTACAACGCTGTATCTACTGAGACACGGGCTATCTTTCTTGCCGGTTAAACTCAGGATTATGACATGCATTCTTCGATAAATGTGCACCCATCGCTGACGGAATGCAATCTTACAGCTCTGCCTTCGGATACACACTACAGCCACGCCAGCAGCCACACAACTGCTAGTAAAAAGAGACTAGTAGTAATATAAGTAGAAGTATTTGTTGTAGTTGAGGTAGCATCAGAAGGAATAGCAATATGAGTATTAGTTGATGTAGTAATAGTAGAAGTAGTAGTAGTAGTAATAGAAGAAGTGGTAAAAGTAGTAGTAGAAGTAGTAGTAGTAGCAGTAGTATTAGTAATAGCAGTAGTAATGGCAAATTATTTATGCTGGCAAAGACAAGGGGCCCTGGAGTGCCCGTTTCTGGTTGATTGCCCTCATCAGCCAGTCAAACGAAAGCCCATGTTATGCACCATATGAGGCTCGAAAGAACGACCTGTTAATTAAAAGTCCAATGCTGTATCCACTAAGCTAGGTACTCGTTTTCTAGACGGTTTACCTTGGGAATATTGACTTGAATTCTTTGATGAACGCCCAGCGATCGCTAATGGCACTCACTCCTCCTATACTGCCTTAGGAGACACACTCAAACAAAGCCAGCAGACCAACAGCGACCAGTAGTTGAAAGGACGGACATGGAATGCCAACAAAAACAAGGGAGACGGCAACTGCCATTTCTCGCTGATTTGCCGCCATCGGCCAGGCATACGGAAGACCATGTAGTGCGCCAAAAGAGGCCCGAAACCGCATCCCGTTGACTACAATTACAACGCCGTATCCGGTGAGCTACGGTCTATTTCCCTTACTGGTTTAGTCGGGAAGATTGAGATGCATTAATTGATGAATGCTAACCAATCGCTAACGGAAAGCACTCTTTCCGCTCTGCCCTGGGATACACACTGCAGCCGCGCCAGACAATGCACAGCGACGGACTTGGAATACCGACAAAGACAAGTGAGACTGCAGTTGACATTTCTGGCTGATTAGCCGTAATCGGCGAGTCATACGATACCCGAGGTGGTGCCCCAAACGAAGCTCGAAACCACGACCAGTTGATTATAATGACAACGCTGTATCTAATGAGACCCGGGCCGGTTAAGCTCGGGATTATTTACATGCATTCTTCGATGAATACGCACACATCACTAGCGGAATGCACTCTTACCGCTCTGCCTTGGCATACACAGTGGAGGCACGCCAGCAGACGCACAGCTGCTAGTAAAAAAACAGTAGCAGTAATATGAGTAGAAGTATTTGTTGTAGTTGAGGTAGTATTAGTAGCAGTAGTAGTAGAAGTAGTAGTATTAGCAGTAGTAGTAGTAGTAGTAGTAGTAGTAGTAGTAGTAGTAGTAGTAGTAGTAGTAGTAGTAGTAGTAGTAGTAGTAGTAGTAGTAGAAGTAGTAATAGCAGTAGTAACGGCAAATTATTTATGCTGGCAAAGACAAGGGGTCCTGGAGTGCCCGTTTCTGGCTGATTGCCCTCATTCGCCAGTCAAACGAAAGCCCAGGTTGTGCACCATACGAGGCTCGAAAGCACGACCTGTTGATTAAAAGTCCAATGTTGTATCCACTTAGCAAGGGGCTCGTTGTCTAGATGGTTTACCTCGGTAATATTGACTTGTATTCTTCGATGAACGCCCACCGATCGCTAATGGAACTCATTCCTTCAGCACTGCCTTAGAGGACACACTCAAACCACGCCAGCAGCCCAATAGCAACTAGTAGTTGAAAGTACAGAATTGCAATGACAACAAAGACAAGGGGGACTGCAACGGCCATTTCTCGCTGATTGGCCGCCATCGGCCAGTCATACGGAAGACCAAGTGGTGCACCAAACGAGGCTCGAAACCGCGACCAGTTGATTGTAATTACAACGCTGTATCTACTGAGACACGGGCTAACTTTCTTGCCAGTTTAACTGGGGATTATTTACATGCATTCTTCGATGACTGCGCACCCATCGCTAACGGAATGCAATCTTACAGCTCTGCATTTGGATACACACTACAGCCACGCCAGCAGCCGCACAGCTGCTAGTAAAAAGACAGTAGTAGTAATATAAGAAGTAGTATTTGTTGTAGTTGAGGTAGTATTAGTAGGAGTAGCAATATAAGTAGTTATTGTAGTAATAATAATAATAGTAGTAGTAGTAGTAGTAGTAGTAGTAGTAGTAGTGGTAGTAGTAGTAGTAGTAATAATAGCAGTAGTAACGGCAAATTATTTATGCTGGCAAAGACAAGGGGTCCTGGAGTGCCCGTTTCTGGCTGATTGCCCTCATTGGCCAGTCAAACGAAAGCCCAGGTTGTGCACCATACGAGGCTCGAAAGCACGACCTGTTGATTTAAAGTCCAATGTTGTATCCAGTAATATAGGGGCTCGTTGTCTAGACGGCTTACCTCGGGAATATTGACTCGTATTCTTCGATGAACGCCAACCGATCGCTAATCGAACTTACTCCTTCCACACTGCCTTAGAGGACACACTCAAAACACGCCAGCAGCCCAATAGCAACTAGTAGTTCAAAGTACAGAATTGCAATGACAACAAAGACAAGGGAGACTGCAATGGCCATTTCTCGCAGATTAGCCACCATCGGCCAGTCAGGTGGTGCACCAAACGAGGCTCGAAACCGCGACCAGTTGATTGTAATTACAACGCTGTACCTACTGAGACACGGGCTATCTTTCTTGCCGGTTAAACTCGGGATTATGACATGCATTCTTCGATCAATGTGCACCCATCGCTAACGAAATGCAAACTTACAGCTCTCCCTTCGGATGCACACTACAGCCACGCCAGCAGCCGCACAGCTGCTAATAAAAAGACAGTAGTAGTAATATAAGTAGTAGTATTTGTTGTAGTTGAGGTAGTATTAGTAGGAGTAGCAATATAAGTAGTAATTGTAGTATTAGTAGTAGTAATATTAGTAGTAGTAGTAGTAGTATTAGTAGTAGTAGTAGTAGTAGTAGTAGTAGTAGTAGTAGTAGTAGTAGTAGTAGTAGTAGTAGAAGTAGTAATAGCAGTAGTAATGGCAAATTATTTATGCTGGCAAAGACAAGGGGCCCTGGAGTGCCCGTTTCTGGTTGATTGCCCTCATCAGCCAGTCAAACGAAAGCCCATGTTATGCACCATACGAGGCTCGAAAGTATGACCTGTTGATTAAAAGTCCAATGCTGTATCCACTAAGCTAGGTACTCGTTTTCTAGACGGTTTACCTTGGGAATATTGACTTGAATTCTTTGATGAACGCCCAGCGATCGCTAATGGAACTCACTCCTTCTATACTGCCTTAGGAGACACACTCAAACAACGCCAGCAGCCCAACAGCGACTAGTAGTTGAAAGGACGGACATGGAATGCCAACAAAGACAAGGGAGACGGCAACTGCCATTTCTCGCTGATTGGCCGCCATCGGCCAGGCATACGGAAGACCATGTAGTGCGCCAAAAGAGGCCCGAAACCGCATCCCGTTGACTACAATTACAACGCCGCATCCGGTGAGCTAAGGGCTATTTCCCTTACTGGTTTAGTCAGGAAGATTGAGATGCATTAATTGATGAATGCTAACCAATCGCTAACGGATAGCCATCTTTCCGCTCTGCCCTGGGATACACACTGCAGCCGCGCCAGACAATGCACAGCGAAGGACTTGGAATACCGACAAAGACAAGTGAGACTGCAGTTGACATTTCTGGCTGATTAGCCGTAATCGGCGAGTCATACGATACCCGAGGTGGTGCACCAAACGAGATTCGAAACCACGACCAGTTGATTATAATGACAACGCTGTATCTAATGAGTCCCGGGCCGGTTTAGCTCGGGATTATTTACATGCATTCTTCGATGAATACGCGCACATCACTAGCGGAATGCACTCTTACCGCTCTGCCTATACAAACACAGTGGAGGCACGCCAGCAGCCGCACAGCTGCTAGTAAAAAACAGTAGCAGTAATATGAGTAGAAGTATTTGTTGTAGTTGAGGTAGTATTAGAAGCAGTAGTAGTAGTAGTTGTAGTAGTAGTAGTAGAAGTAATATTAGTAGCAGTAGTAACGGCAAATTGTTTATGCTGGCAAAGACAAGGGGTCCTGGAGTGCCCGTTTCTGGCTGATTGCCCTCATCAGCCAGTCGAATGAAAGCCCAGGTTGTGCACCATAGGAGGCTCGAAAGCACGACCTGTTGATTAAATGAGTCCAATAGTGTATCCACTTAGCTAGGGGCTCCTTGTCTAGACGGTTTACCTCGGGAATATTGACTCTTATTCTTCGATGTACGCCCACCGATCGCTAATGGAACTCACTCCTTCAGCACTGCCTTAGAGGACACACTCAAACCACGCCAGCAGCCCAATAGCAACTAGTAGTTGAAAGTACAGAATTGCAATGACAACAAAGACAAGGGGGACTGCAACGGCCATTTCTCGCTGATTGGCCGCCATCGGCCAGTCATACGGAAGACCAAGTGGTGCACCAAACGAGGCTCGAAACCGCGACTAGTTGATTGTAATTACAACGCTGTATCTACTGAGACACGGGCTAACTTTCTTGCCGGTTTAACTGGGGATTATTTACATGCATTCTTCGATGACTGCGCACCCATCGCTAACGGAATGCAATCTTACCGCTCTGCCTACGGATACACACAGGAGTTACACCAGCAACCGCACAGCTGCTAGTAATAAAAACATCAGCAGTAATATAAGTAGTAGTAGTTTTTGTGGTCAAAGGAGTAGTATTGATGGTAGTTGAAGTAATTCTGGGAACGGCAGATTAATAATGCCGACAAAGACAAGGGGGTCTGGAATGTGCATTTCTCGCTGAGTAGCCGTCACTGCGCAGTGAAACGCAAGCTCAGGCTGCGCACCATACGAGGCTCGAAACCGTGACCCAAGGATTACAAATCCAATGATGTATCCACTGAGCCATGGGCTCGTTTTCATGCCAATTTACTTCGGGAATATTGAGTTGCATTCTTTGATGAACTCCCACCGATCGCTAACGAAACTCACTTTTTCCGCACCTCCTTGGGACACACACTAGCCACGCCTGCAGCCGCACAGCGACTATTAGTAGGAAGAACAAACTTACAATGCCGAAAAAGACAAGGCAGACTGCAATGATTATTTCTGGCTGAGTAGCCGTCCTTGGCCAGTCATACGGGAGCCCAAGTGGTGCAGCAAACGAGGCTCGAACCCACGACCTGTTCATCACATATTCAATGCCATAACCAGTGAGCCACGGGCCCCTTGCCTTGCCAGTGGGCATAGGGAATATTGAAATTCGGTGACGGACTCTCATCGATCGCTAACGGATCTCTCTCGTTTGGCCCTGCCTTGGGGCTCAGCTTCGAGCATAGCCAGGGGCCTAATGTTGGCAACTGCTACTAATACTAGCGACTGTGCGGCTCCTGGCCTTGCTAGGGAATGAGATCCAAGGCAGGTCGGGACGAGTGTGCTCTGTTAACGATCGGTCAGTGTTCAACAACGAATGTAATTATTCCCTATGAAAACTTGTAAGACAAGGGCCCCGTGGCTCAATGTTTAGAGCGTTGGACTTCTGAACAACTGGTCGGGGATTCAAGCCTCGGTGGGCCATCACCTGGGTTTCAGTATGGTTGGCTGATGACAACTATTGCACCATAGATGGTCATTCAAATCTCCCTTGTATTTTTCGGCCTCTACTACTACTAATACTACTACTATTACTACTACTACTAATACTACTTGTATTTTCGGTCTCTTCTACTACTACTACTACACCTACTGCTAATACTACTACTACTAGTACTACTAGTACTACTACTACTACTACTACTACGACTACTACTACTACTACTACTACTACTACTACGACTACTACTACTACTACTAATACTACCCTTGATCACTGTGCTGATGCTGGCGGGGTTTGAGAATTAGTCCCAAGTCAGAACGGGACGAGTGAGTTCCGTTAACGATCGGTGAGCGTTCAGTTTCGTTTTATTAAGGGAAATGTAGGCGACGCTTTTGAACTCCCTATTGATTTCAATGACATTGCAAAGTAAAAAAAGGCCAACACATAATGGACGTTGTACAAAGGGTTATCTCCCCGTCACTCCACAGGGCCTCAAAAAAAAACAATTATAAAATAATATTACTCCAAATACGGAGCAGTATGTTCGATAACGCGTAAATTGTGGATATGAATAGGTTTCAGGAAATGTGTTTGTTTCTGATGTCGTGGTGGTAAATATGGCTGTACTGGTTAAAATTCCGCTTAAAAGTGTCAATGGATGGGGACTTGATGATTTCAGCAGGCAGAGCAGAAGAAGAACCTTCTTGCGCCAATTGATAGTTCGACCGTCGATTTCGACGATGTCCACCGTATGCTCCACGGAAGGGTGGTGCAGGGACGGCGACTTGCGCGTGAATTAGTTTTAAGTGATAGTAGCCTTGCGCTTCAGCTACCGCACTCTCTCCTCCTCCCCCATCTGAACCCGGTGTCATGACAGAGCCAAGAAGACCGGAGGCGGGAGAGGACGCAGGTGGCTGGCGCGGCCGGAGCCACCCCTCGGCATACCACCACACCTGGCTTGGATCCACGAAGTGAGAGTGCCATAAAGGCCACATTAAGAAGGAGCCATTGCAGCCTGACTCCAGGTCCGCCAGTCAGCCAATCGACACAAAAACACATTGGGTTGACCACGCGGTCCGAGTTATCCTGTCAGTTGGCAACCTTCCAAGCCATGGCTTTTAGTGCACCGTGATAGTTTCAAGCGCGTCAGATTGTTTATAGTGAGGAAAATGCGCTGAGCTCCCGACCTAACTCTCTCCTCCACCACCACAATCAGACCACTGTCCGTGTCTGAGGCGGAAGTAGGCGCAGCTGCTGGTGACCTTGTCTACGTGTACTACGTACACGACCTGGCCCTCCAAACACAAGCACCATAATTTCCCACAACAGGTGGTTGAACGGCTTAAATCTCACATGTGTGAGATAGCCAGAGTTCACGTTAAGAAGGAGCCATCGCAGCCTGACTCTCAGACCACCAGTCAGCCACTCGACACAACACACATTGGACGAACTGCGAGGTCTGAGTGTAATTGTCAGTTGACAACCTTCCAATCGCGGCGCTTAACGTTACCGCACTCTCTTCTCCTCCCTCACCTGAGCCCGGTCTCATAATACAGTCAAGATGACCGAAGATTGAAGAGGGTGCAGGTGGCTGGCGCGGCCGGAGCCGCCCCTTGGCGTACCACCACACCTGGCTCGGATCCCACGGAGTGGGAGTGCCATAAAGGCTACATTAAGAAGGAGCCATTGCAGCCTGACTTTCAGTCCGCCAGTCAGCCACTTCACACAAAACACGCATTGTGCTGACCAGGCAGTCCGAGTTATCCCGTCAGTTTGCAACCTTCCAATCCACGGCTTTTAGCGCACCGTGATAGTTTCAAGCGCGTCAGATTGTTTATAGTCACACGTAGTCACATAGTCACACATAATATGTCCTCTCAAAGTAGTGGTAGTGGCCAGTTAAAAGAAGTCACCAGATGCAAGGCAACAATCCTGATCCCGCAGCATGCGAAAGGTTTGTATTAGGTTGCCACCTAGCTGGCTATAGTCCAGAGGAAACAGATCAACATTGGATAATCGTGTCTCGTAAGGCAGGCAGCTTTGACCCCGAGCAAGCTTGGTTGCACGTCTTTGGACCTTCTCAAGGATGCGGTAGTCTTTGACAGACCACGGTCTCCAGGCTTGTATGGCAAATTCCAATTGTGGTCGCACGAACATCCTAAAGACCTTATTAAAGCACTCTATGTCAAACTTTGCAAACGCTCGCTTAAGTAGATGCAAGCATGTTATGGCGGATTTCGCAACTTTTGAGCAATGGAACGATGGCTTCAGTGAGGGCGCGATCTTTCTCCTAGATCTTTCTGAGCCTCTACCTCTGGTAGCGGTGTGTGGTCCAGATAGTAAATTCTCTGGTGCACGGAGCTGGTTCTGCCGATTCGCAAAATATTTCACTTGGTAGCATTGAATGGGAAGAGCCAGTTGTGCGACCATTCCCCGAGTCTATGCAAGTTCGCCTGTAGAGTTGCTTCATCAGTTTCGTTGTGGATGACCTTCCAAAGCTTTATATCGTCAACAAATGGCGGTGTCACAGTCCAACCTAGTTACGCAGTTATCAATGTATATAAGGAAGAGGATAGGGCCAAGGACAGAGCCTTGTGGAACCCCACTCTCAACCGTCACCTCCGCCGATTGTTGATCGCCAAGACAGACAATCTGAGATCGCCCAATCAAGAAGTTTTCGATCCACTTCAAAAGCTTGCCCCTTACATCAATACGGTTGAGTTTGTATAGGAGACGCTGTTGAGGCACGCTATCAAAGGCCTTCTTGAAGTCTAGGTAGACTGGGTGCACCACATTTCCTTCATCGACCGCTCGGGTCCATCGTTCCAGACAGTAGAGCGAATTGGTTAAACAGGACCTTCCTCTGCGGAATCCGCGCTGCGCGTCAGAGATGATACCGCTCCAGAAACTACATCAGTTCACGTTTGATGATTCGCTCCATAATCTTGCAACATATGGAGGTGAGACTTACCGGCCAGTAGTTACTTACGGAAGCCCGGCTGCCACTTTTATGTATCGGGGAAATCCACACAGTCTTCTAATCAAGTGGCAATCTGCCTGCAGTGAGGGAGGCTCGGAAGAGTAGACACAAAGGTTCTGCTAGCTCTACCCCCAACTCAACAACTGTGCCGGTATTACATCAGGACCTGGCGATTTGATTTCTTCCAGCTTCAGTAGCTCCTGCTGAACAATAGAATCTTTTATGACCACGGAGTCAGTTGTCGGGATCTCTTCCACACTATAGTTATCAGCGGTTAGATTGGCTTCTCTCGTAAAAACCGACTGAAAGAACTCCGATAGGTGCTCAGCCTTTTCCTCGTCCTTGCAAAGTTCGACGCATTCATCCGTTTTTAACAAAGGGATGGGGTCTTTATTTCGAGTGCATTGGCTTATTGAGTTGTAGAAGAGCTTCGGGTTTACTGCTGCACGGTTTATCAAGTTACTCTCGAATTTTGGCGGGCTTCATAAGCAAGGCCTTTTACCCTGTCCCTCTGCGTCTTGTACTTCGTCAGATTCGACGGTGTTTTCCCTTAGATAAGTTGTCCACAGCTCTCGATTGCGGTTTACTTCACTCTTCAGTGTGGTCGTTAGCCAGTGCGGTCTGTTGGTGACCTTTTTCGAATTAGGGCAGTAGTTGGTGATAGGTCACTGTAATACGGCCTTAAATTCCAACCAATCCTCGAGAATATACCCGGTGAATGTTTCATTCAAATCTAAACGGCACACATCAAATTTCATTTGGGTGAAATCTCCACGCCATAGGTTGCATTTGACTGTGATGCTTCGATCGGGGACAGAGAAGAGTGAATATTCCCACTGTAGGACTACGTGATCACTTTTGCCCAGTGGGGGTAGACAGTTCACAACATCAACGCTGTCAGGCGCTTTTGTCAATACAAGGTCCAAACAATTAGCTTGTTGCCCCTCGCGTATTCTGGTTGGAGAAAGGACCTGTTGAGTTAGGAAGCGTTTGTGCATTGCTTCAAGGAAGCGGCGACCGAAGTTTAATTCTGAGCCTGGTGCCAAGCTCACATTCCAATCAATATTCGGAGCGTTAAAGTCGCCCATTATCATGACTTCGGATCGACTAGCAAATGCTTCTAAGTCATCTATCGGACTACTGTCTGACTGCGGATCATTTCTCGGTGGTCGGTAGACCGTCAAGATCTCAAGTGCTTGGAACCCCGGCATTCTGATGGTGAGCCAGATGGCTTCAGTTTCGCACGAGAGCTTTTCCGCTTTTTCTGATATGAACAGGCCATATCTGACATAAGTCAGCACACCCCCACCTTGACGTCCTGCTCTATCCTTTCTGAATAAACGAAAACTGGGGAGAGCAACTTCACGATCGTCCGCGTTAGCGATCAGTCGTTTCAGTTATGGAGATGATATCTGGTGAAGTTTGGCACACGTATATCTTAAGCTCATCTAATTTAAGGAGTAGGCTTTGGAAATTGGTATAGATACATTTTAGTTTATTTGTGTGTTGCAAGCCGGTTATGTCACCGCCTTCGTCGTTTGCAGCAGCTGGACCGACATACGCACAGGATGTGTCAATATTCAATATCCCGGGAACGCGAACACACGCTATGCCGACAACCACCGCCAGTTTTACCGAGGAAACGGCTAATGTTAATGTCAGCATAGTCAGCTCCATAGTCAATAAGAATAAAGACATAACAGAGAGGGTAGCCCTGATGACCTCAGCACGAAACAGAAGACATACCACCCGGTTAAAAGCACGCATTTAAAATTTCCACTGGGATTTTTAAAGCGTATTTTAACAAGACAAACTGCATATGAGTCTGGGACGACGAAGTCCGAGGAAGAAGAAAGAAATGAAGAAGATATGCGCACGACGAGCGACGGGAATGTTTACGAAAGGGGGGGGGGTTCGAGTCCCGAAACAAGGTAAATGTTCAAGATAGAAAAAAAGAAGAGAACGTTTCATAGAGAGCTCAATCCCTCTCTGAGCGAGCACAGTACCTTTGAAGTGTCCGCTGGGATAGAGAAAGCGGAGAAGTCAGCAGTAGCAAAGTGAAGTACAGAGGAAGGACAAATGAGAGTTAAGGATGGGGTGAGTGTCTACGACTGGCGACTCAAAGTATCGGCGAGCCTAAAGACAGAAGAACAAATCATTGTATAACATAGCGTTCGAAGAAAATTCAAAAGATCTCGAACACGCTTGCTGCGAAAATTTCAGGTTAGGCACGCAATACGATTATGAGGCAGGGCTATGAAATACGGGGTGCTGAATGGAGGCAAAAGAGGGAGAGAAATACGGAGACGTAAGTTAACCATCATGAATTCCTATTATAGAAAGGAACGTTTTCAACTGTTTTGCCCCAAAATAAAAGTGCACTCCATGTCTTCGTCTTGAGTATATCGGGGTCAACCCTTATACAACTCACACATTCACGAAAACACCCGAATCAGGGTTCCGTATTCGTCAAGGGAGGTCTACAACTGCAAGTAAAACAAGCGCAGTGTGCCTACACCAAGTCCTCTCGACGATGCGCCCACTTGGTTGTGTAGGATGAAATCAGAGGCGGAAAAGGCCACAACATTAGGAAAGTAGATATAACTTCATAGAAGTTGTGTTCAGATTGGGTGAAATCATGGCTTTTTTTACTGCTCTACGAATAGCTGCCGCAAAACTTCGTGGCCCAATGTGTGGTTAGAAGAAAGCTATAGCTAAATGTCTGATGGAGAGATAAGGTATACAAAGACAGGGATACACAAGTACTTACCAGTCCATGGCCTGCGTAAGACCGTCGCCTTGGATTGCAGAGGTTCGGAATATTTGGTAGGTTCGGTTCTTTATAGACGTAAGCCCTAAGGCAGAGGCAACCTGCGCCACCGACATACAGCCCTCAATGTCCTGTTTGTTGGCGAAGACCGCCAGAACTGCATTGCGCAACTCCTCCTCCTGCAAAAATTAACAAACAAGTTGACGCCGATCTTGTAATTTCATTAGTAAAGACCATATCGTGGGATGATTAAGAGAAAAATTGGTTCTGTTACAGGCTAGAGCCACATACGAGTTATAACGGCTAAGCAAAACGAGGCGAAGATTATAAGGCGGGACATTGAGGCCATAAAAAGGCTAATGGAAGCAAACTCTGCCTCTCACATTTCCCCCACAGACGATTGGTTTAACGGTATTGTCAATTTTTCTTGGTTGTACAGTAGCAGGGTCTCCAGTTGACCAGTTGACCGTATGACCCCTATCAAGCGGCATACATTCGCAAGATAAGCAACCCTGTAAATACGCCTTACACGCCCTGCTCAAACTAACGGATTAGCACTGAGGAAAGGAGAAGGGGGGGGACCAGGGAGAGAGGAAATAATCTTAATACACTGTTGGTTAAGGTTCACAAGGTGCTGCAGGAACAAAATGTCAGCGTAGTGTTTCGTCAAAGAAACATGAGGTTGTGATTTGACAGACTCAAGACAGTAATAAGGCTATTTAATTATAATTGGCCCATAAAACAAAGTACATTATGGAACAACGAGGAACATCACACCTGCAGTTAAGTTGCGTTTGGCGAACCTGAAGTTCACTGATTCTGTTGGATAAAAAGTCAAGTACACAGTTTTCCCTGAACGTCAGACAAATAAAGACGGGAGTGTAATAGGAATATGCGAAAAAAATCACTCATAAAAAAACACGAAATTAAGGACACCTACCGCATTTATACGCCAACAATAAATGCAAAAAAACTGAAAGAATATTTTGAACAAGGATTTACTGATTATTGCAAGATGATAATTTAGGATTAAACACCGCAAATATGGAAAAGAACGGTGAAATTCTGACCTCCAGCATTGAGACTAATTCCTGCTTGGAAATTCCGATACGGTCACGGTCCATGCTGTCGACTACATAGATTATGGCATCTGTATTAGCGTAGTAGCAACGCCAGTAGGGACGGATACTTGTCTGGCCACCGAGGTCCCATACTTGGAAGCGCAAATTCTTGTAATTAACAGTTTCAACATTGAAACCGATTGCTGAAATACATAACATGGGGAAAACAGTCAATTCAACCGACGATAGTGGGTAGTGTCCTAACATCTCAACAATCTGCTTGAAATTTGAATAGGTT
The DNA here is from genome assembly GCA_017591395.1 of Schistocephalus solidus. Classification (NCBI taxonomy): domain Eukaryota; kingdom Metazoa; phylum Platyhelminthes; class Cestoda; order Diphyllobothriidea; family Diphyllobothriidae; genus Schistocephalus; species Schistocephalus solidus. The sequence continues at coordinate 416,384 of WEDG01006400.1, forward strand.
CTGTCGAGGGACCTCACAATCCCACGTTCTTTTACAATGATAGACAGCTTGTTACGAGAAAACACTCATATGCAAGCACCTTTTACGACAAATGATAGTCAGTTCATTTATTCCATGTTATTAAAAAGATTCCATCCAGTGCTCAAAACAGTTTGCAATCGACATGAACCAATATTATGTCTATAGTGGCAATATTAAAAGCGCAGATGCTAAGTTGCCTAAATAATCATTTTCCGACGTAAAATTGGTCTATGCACGAATGCCTTAACGCCAAAAGATGTCTTTCTTCAGCTGGAAAAGTTGAAGACACCAGTTGCTATTAAAAAGTATAATAGAGGACGGCCCGCGCATATTTTCCACAAAATAAGCCCGGGAATTATAAAGGGATAAAAAATCGATAGAAAAAGCTAACAATAAGTAATAAGTCATGTCTTAGCAAGTTTGATTATCACAGGTGGCCAAAAGACGCCCATTCAAAGAGCAGCATCCTGCCATGCATGAAATGCCTTGGGAGTATGCTACACGTTAATCAGCATTGCAACCCCACTTAAGTAAGTCCTTTTAACCGGAATAATTTATAACTTTGGTTAATGCTTCAGGAATTAGGTCACCTAATGTAAGCATTTCAAACGGAAAGAAAGGATTCAAAACAGGGGAGAGCATTTTTTCCAATCTGAATGATTTATATATAATCTAAATCGTTCAGGGTGCCATAATGCAATCAATAATACGACGGATAGAGATAACGATTCTGCCACCGAGTACATGCAGGCGTCTAGCTAATTAACAACTTCTGAATACGGCAACAGTGGAGTTTGTGCGAACTGGCCTTGCAGTAAAATTTCGTTGGTAAATTAGTCATACCTACAGATTGGAAACAGAAACAACTGAACTACTTTTATTTCCGGGTTGCATGCTAAGCAATATATCAAACTCGAAAATTAGAATAAAAACGTTTTACGTTGTTATGGAAACTCTATCTTCTCGGTTGGAAAAGGACCTCGCAGTTTAACCAACAGAGCCAGAAAGAGTTGCTCACCAGAGAGCATCGGAGCAGAATTTGAAAAAATCCTGAAGATGCCGAAGGAAAACGAAAATCCACAGAGAATAAGGATTTAAAATGTTTAGGAAGGAAACATTTACGAATAGCAAGGGCGCGAGGAAAGGTCTCTATTAAAATGCATTTGCCAATGACGCAGACTGTTTATTAGCAAAAAGATGGCAGATTCAGGCATTCTCACACAACTTTTCAACCGCTAATGTACATGCACTGATTTCAATAAAACGGTTTCTAAGATTTACGATAAAGACCAGCTGCCACACCTTATCATCACAATGTTCATGTACTCCCTCAATAAATGTTGTGAGACAAGCTGAAATCCCCGAACAGATCGATGCTTGATATAAGGGATCCCAATAAATATTTCAGTAAAGCTAGGAAATGGTGACAGGAAGCTCGATGCTCTCACAGCTTGTAGACGACGATCACTATGTGGAGGCCAATTAAGATTTTTTCAGTTTGTGCGGTTCCAGAGCACCACCAGGAGTTACTACGACGATTAAGGTTCAGTCACATAACCGGGTTCTGTGCATGAAAAATTACGTCGCATAGACCTGCGGTTACGATGACCGTCTGGTTAATTAACTGGTTGTTCGAATGTAATCTTGAGCAAGATATTTGACCATCAGAAGTGGCATGGTACCCTTTATCGTCCGACATGAGACCAACTTTATAGACGACTTTTCAAACTGCGTATGGTGCGTTTTGCAACGGTTGCACTTAAAAAGGTCTGAGGAAAATTTCTTACGGTATGCATACGGAACCGTCTTTAAAAGTGAGCGGGAATAGGGCATTTTATGAAGATCCAACTCGGATTAAAACGTTTTTTGGTATAAACAAGCAAATTCGTCTTCAACCTATCGCGAAGAGTAAACTGTTGCGGCTTGCACAGTTGCAAACTGTGGGATGACTCAGTCCTTGGGACCAAGGACCACGCAAATGTGGCTTCTTAGAGAGCACTCCGTGGCAACTCTCTTTTATGAGATCCGCAACCGCCCTAATCTGATGCCTGGCACATTCGTGTACGGACCAGTGAATGTGTCGTATACGTGGATATGAGTAAGCCTCGTCAGCCACGGTGCGCACAGCCATTTAGAACTTGCGTTGTAATTGGAAGAGGGTGGGTGTGGGGAGCGAAAGTATTGCAAATGCTATGCACATCTTGTTTACTGTAAGTTCAAGTCACACACAAGCCATCAGTAAGGTCGTGAGACAGCGATAGCCAAGCACTTCAGTAATTAAACTCTCACTGCGACTCAACCGCTGCAAAGACCTCGTTTTTAGTCCGCCTGACTCGGACATGTCACAGATAAGAATGGAGAGGCGGCAGTGAGGCTGGTACCACACCCAGCACTCACTATACTAAGCATAACCAGTCTTTACACTGTCACAGCGAGTTTAAAGTCGTGGCTTTGAAAGCTATCAACTGGTGTGCTAACCCAGTCCCTCTTGCCGACCTAACAATCAGGCTGCGATGGATACTTCTCAATGAACCTTGTATGACAACTCTCACTTCGATGAGGGTCGAGTGCGCGCGGCCAATCTAGCACAGCAACACTATTGTGGTAAACAAGACCTGTTGAGAGAACATCACACAAGTAAGTAGGCGGCGCAGGCCAACTAGGTTGATTCTCTCACTAAACCAACCGTGAGCTAAGGTAAAATTCGGCAGCCTCCTGAGAAACCAAAGCATTACTACTTAAGTATCTCATAAGAGGGGAAGAGAACGGGAAATGTGCACCGACAAATACATGGTTCGTGGTGCTTAGAAAACAAGCAGATGTACTGTCCGTCATATCTTCCTACCCTTCGCAATGACTACTCGCGCAAGGACTCCAGTAGCCCGCGAACTGGTTTGGTTTAAAGTAAACATTGCTGCTCTCAACGAGACCAGGTTATTTAAACGAGGATTGCTAGAGGATGAAGGTTTGCTGAAATCGTCTTTACCAAGCAAACCGGCATCGTCAGGAAGACGAGGCTCTCATTTACTGGATGAAATCCACTAAAATCGTCAGTGCCTGAATCCTTCTTCAATGAACAGCACCGAGGATGCAAAAATAAATTCTACGTGGATATGTGCGCCCTTCTAGTGTCCGTAATGAAGGCGGACAAAGCACTTGGTCCCAATGAGTTTAATGAAGGGTAGCCATACATCATACTGTTTGGGAAGGCACACTTGAACGTCACTGAGTAAGTACTTGCAACGAGTAGTTGCAAGGAGATGCGAACTCATCTATACACTACCTTCCTGGATCTGACGAAAGCCTTTGACACGGGGAATCGCGACGGACTGTTGGAAGTCATGCAGAAATTCGGCTGTCCTGAGCGGTTCACGCACATGGTGCGTCAGCTACATGACGGGATGAAGGCGCGCGTCACTGAAAACGGGACGGTATCAGAAGCATTCTCAGTGACCAACGGAGTGAAGCAGGGCTGCGTATTGGCTCCCACCCTGTTCAGTCTCATGTTCTCGGCTATGCTGATGGACGCCTACCGTGATGAACAGTCTGGGATCCGAATCGCCTATAGAACTGACGGACACCTTCTCAAAAGTCAGCGTATGCAGGCTTAAACACATGTGCCTTCGACTACAGTCCATGACTTGCTCTTCGCAGACGACTGCGCCCTTAACACGGTGACGGAGGAGGACATACAAAGGATCATAGACCTCTTCGCCACAGGCTGCGCCAAAACGGTTGCCATGCACCAGCCGCCACCCAGCGCGGAATACAATGTTCCCCGAATCAATGTCAACAGTGATCCACTCAAAACGTGCAAACTTCGCTTATCTAGGAAGCACGCTATTACGCAACACGTGAATCGATGACGAGGTTGCCCAACGGATCTCCAAAGCCATTCAGACCTTCGGCCAGCTGCAGGCCTCCGTGTGGAATCGCCACGGTATTCACCTGAAATCCAAACTGAAGATGCGCAAGGCCGTCGTATTGACGACAATCCTTTACGGAGCGGAGACCTGGACCGTCTACTCGGACCAAGCCAGGAAGCTGAATCACTTCAATCTCAGCTGCCTCCGCAGAATACTGAAGCTGAGATGGCAAGACAGGATCCCGGACACGGAAGTCCTGGAGCGGACCGAAATTCTCAGCATCCACGATATGCTGAGGCAAGTGCAACTACGATGGAGCGGCCACCTGGTGAGGATGCACGACAAGCGACTACCCAAACGAATTTTCTACGGAGATGTCGCTACGGGTGCTCGCCGACAGGTAGGTCAAAAACGACGCTACAAGGACACTGAAGAAATCACTGAAGCAACTGCAGATCAACCCCGCTACCTGGGAGGACCTAGCCCAGGATAGACCGGCATGGAGAAGATCCGTGAAGACTGGTTCAGCAATCTATGAGGCCAACTGGATCGCTGCCTCCAAGGCCAAAGAACGGCACGAAAGTCACCAGCGCCCCAGACCAAAACCGTTGATGCCCAGGCCCTGCCAACATGCCCGCGCTGTCAACGCATCTTCCGCGTGCGAATCGGCCTGGTTGGGCATCTTCGGACGCAATGAACCAAAATCCGACAATTCCAACTTCTACGTCAAATTGTGCCAACCCTCCTTCAGACTCCCGCACCCTCACTCCTGGCATCAATTCCATTACTCCTACCATCATAGAGACCACATCCCAATACTGATCGCCTGTTACCCCCACCACCGCCTTCGCTACCAACACCATCAGCGATGGGGACTCTCTCCTAAACTGTCCTCAATGCAACCGCACATTCACCTCACGCATCGGCCTGGCCGGTCACTTGCGAATCCATCGTACAGAGACTGGTTAGCCAGAGCACCAACACACAGCAGAGATCGCCGCCTCCACTGCCCTCACTGTCCTCGCGCATTCATTCATCGCATGGGCCTATTCGGTCACGTGCGCATCCATGACAGCGGAATTCACCGCAATGCCGACGAAACCGATACCCCATACACACCCTCCGCTCCTGCAATCCTTACCGCCACTGCCACCACCATTACCATGAATGACCTCGCCCCAGGCTCTCCCGATATCTCCTGCCCACACTGCGCCCGCAACTTCAACTCACGCATCGGCTTGGTCGATCACCTGCGAATCCATCGCATGGAGGCTGTTGAACCAGTGCCTGGGGCTCCGACATACAGTCGCCGCGCCCATCTCCACTGCCCTCACTACTCCCGCGCAGTTACACACCGCAGGCCTCCACGACAACCTGCGGTAAGCAACCAAAAGCTAAGCCACATCAGCGCACACCGTCTATACTAACACATTGACAACACCCTCACAATCATCATAATGTACTTGATAACATGACGGAGTCCTATAAACCGTGGCTTGGAAGGCTGCCAATCTGACGCTTACACTAGACCACGCCGTCGGCCCAGTGTATGTGCTGTGTCTGTCGAGTGGCTGAACAGTGGACTGGAAGTCAGACGCCGATGGCTCCTATATATCCCCTGAGTAATTGAATCCTTGTGTGTGCGTTATGGGGGCGAGGTCATGATGTGGCGCGCGAAGACGGGTACGTCGACCCGTCAACCAATGCGCCCGATCCCACATCAGACAACTGACCGGCTGGCATAGTGGTTTGATTGTGGGGTGGGGGAGAGAGTGAGGTCAACAGCTCAGCGCATTTTTCTCACTATAAACAATCTGACGCGCTTGAAACTATCACGGTGCACTAAAAGCCGTGGCTTGGAAGGTTTCCAACTGACGGGATAACTCGGACCGCGTGGTCAGCCTAATGTGTATTTTGTGTGGTGGCTGACTGGCGGACTGAGAGTCAGACTGCAATGGCTTCTTCTTAATGTGGCCTTTGTGGCATTCTCACTCCGTGGGATCCAAGCCAGGTGTGGTGGTACACCCAGGGGTGGCTCCGGCCGCGCCAGCCACCTGCGCCCTCTCCCTTCTCCGGTTTTATTGACTTTGTCATGATACCAGGCTCAGGTGGGGGGAGGAGGAGAGAGGAGCGGTAGCTGAAGCGCAAGGTTAATATCACTTAAAACTAATTCACGCGCAAGTCACCGTCCCTGCACCAGCTGGTGTGGAGCATAAGGTGGACCTCGTCGAAATCGACGGTCAAACTTGCAACGACGAACTCCTACTCAAAACCTGCTCAACTTATAAATTGCTCATCAACAGCGACATTTTTAGCTTTCCAAGCCTCTTCTGGTACTAACAGGTGACGGACTACGCACTCATCAGAAGGCCTGTTCAGCGATATGTGCTGGTCATAGAGGCTGTGTGTAGAGCCGCCTGGAGAACTCACCGCCTGGTCGTGTCGAAGATAAAGCAGCAATTATAACCACAGTCTTAGTAGAAAAAGGCATCAACGAAGGAGAACATAGTAGTTAAACGCGGGCTTTATCTCATTAATCGAAGGAACATGAAGCTGAACATGCAAGTCCTGGAGGCTGAAGATGAGGAAAGAAAATGGAAAAGACAGAAATGTAACGTCTCCTTTCCGATAAGAACCAGCTTAGGGCGGCATTCTGCTGATGTTTAAGTCAAGTGCCGAATAGGATGCTAGAAATATAAAGAAACTGTCAAGACAAAGGAGATCCAAGAATATGCCGATTCAAGGGAAATGGGGGATTCCTTCGCAGTCGTAAAGGCAGTGTGCGGTCCTTAAAATAACGGACCAGCACCGCTGCCGAGATCAGACGGAATAATCCTTTTGTCTAAGCGCAGATTTTGTAGCAACGAACGAGCGCTTTAGGAGTACAAGCAACAGCCCACACCTAAGTTAGGATGAGAACATAAGTAGATTTCATGGTGAAATTACATCATCCCTGGCCATCAATTCTTTTTACAGGAGACAATCAAGGTGTTGCAACAGATGCCGTGTAAGGAAGCCCTAGGTAACAATTTGATTTCACTCAGTCAACAAATGTGGTGGTCCTCACATTTTAGACAAGTTCACGTTCGAGTTCCGAGGCATTTGGAGACACGGTAAAGTCTCGCTGGATTTTGAAGATGCCAATAACTTATACCTACGGAAATCGGCGAATGAACGGAACGAAAAAAAGGCGTCCTTTTATCCAGTGTTGCGAAAAAATGGTTGGCTGCGTTCTTCTTGCTCACTTAAATATTAACAATGATTAGAAGCACCTTTCAGAAGAAAAATAACGATTCGGAAAGCATTGTGGAACGACCAACATGACCTGTGACGCACAGCGATTGTAGGAAGTGTTAAGAAATTTGGGTCAGCCATAATTACACAATTTTAAATTACAGAGAGATGTTTGACACAATGAAACAAGATGGACTCAGAAAAATAGTGGGGATATTTTGATATTTACAACGGTTAAGGTATATTGTCGGGCAGTTAAATTTTGGCACGGGTACGTGGTTCAACGACAATTATATAGCTTCGGAAGCTATCGAGTGCGTTCTGGACCTGGATTGCCTTGGCCAGATGGCCCTTAAGTTATCGCTACGGAGAAATCACTATAAAGTGTAATAAGTTTCAATCATACCTGATACTAAGCATGAATGGCGCACACCGAGCTACTGGCTTCCCGAAGTAAACACACTCCGTATGGGTGACGATGGTCGCGAACAGGCAACCAACGTCTAGCCCAGGTCGGCTATACCTGATACCGCTGCAACCAATCACTCCTGTAAAGGAACTCCAACGAAAAGCAGGCCATATTGTATGGCCTACCCAGGCGAGGTTAATGGCTTTGAAGTTCGATGGAGTACAAGCTGTGGCAACTGCGAAAATGTCCCGTTCTATTAATTCCACAGTAGAGCCATCAACTACAAGCTCGCCGCTTAACCTCTTCACCATGCTCCACCTCCACCTAGAGTACTGTAATGCGCAGACATATTTGCCTCCCAAACAATAACAATATCACAATATAACAGACAACTGTAAGAACCATTCATAAGCGCTAACCAACGTCCGCCAGGGATGACCTACCTGCCCACGCTGTTCCAGAACACCCCGGCATTTCGTTGAATTGTTTGGTTTTGTGCACCGACGCAAAAGTAATCGTGAAAACAGCACACATACAACAAACAGGTGCTGACGGTGGCTAGTGTTGTTATTGGTGGACGCCGCATCGTACGTGGGGATGCTTGTGTTGTCAAAGACATATGGCACTGAGACATGGCGAGGATCTTGAATCAAAACACTAGAGACAATCTCGAACAACCAACCAGAGCAGCTGTTGGGGACCCCTCTGTACTAAACATTCCAAAGAAACCTTGTGAACATGTCCCATTCAAGCATTATGCTTCATAGTACGGCATACGCTGGAACCGCGCTCAGCAAACTTGGTCCAGTGTTACAGGCCAATAGTATGCGCTAGCTGGTGGGATAACTCTGTCCTCCGTCGAGACGAAGGATAGACTGCAATTGCTGCTACCTAACGTGGCACCTCAGACGTATATGGGATTCTACTCCATGCATTACTTAATAAGTCACTGTTTTGGAATAGGGCTGGGAAAATGAAGTTCGCCTAGATCGGATTCAAAGCCCATTTCGGTCAAAGCAAACCAGCAGGGGCGTTCATAAATAACATCAAGTTTTTAAAAGTTGTGGGTTGGAAAGGCGCCAGGTAAGGTGATAACTCGACGCCAACTTCAACGGCTCCTTCTGTGTGTGGCCGTTATAGCGCTTTCGCGAATGCAACGTCCGAGGCCCCCTAAATTTGAAATGTGGTTTGTGTGTAGGAGCCCAGTGGCATGTTACACTCGCAGACAGGTTAGTTAGATTCGTAAGCCAGGGCGATCACATTTCCAAGAGTAATTTCAGTGCAACATGATGTGTAAAGGAAGAAAGAGGGACATACGCCGTGCAAGTTTGCTTCAATGTCAATAAATTCACATGACAGCCACCATTACCCCCTTGTGTGCCTGGCTTGCCCTGTTGGGTTTGATCGGCTGAACTGGTGTGTCGCTTCGCTCAGCAATCTGCCGCCTACCGTCTGAGATGAAAAATTCAAGTTTCAAGGTCTTTCATCTAAAAGATGGGGCCGTAGAAGTCGATAATTGTTTGTTAATTTAAGTCAAAGTATGTAATATGTGAGTAGTAAATAATGCTGCACTTTCTACATACTTTAATTACATTACGGACGCTGTAGGAATCGAAGAGTGGGTAAGGGTAGATTTAGCAAGTTTTAAAAATCAAAAAATTGGCCTAAATCGACGGGCCTGCTGATTCTTTTGCATCGTATTCTTGGTAAACTTAATTTTGAAAAGCTTCTGACGTATTGGGACCCTTTCTACATCATCTTCCTCCGTCTGGTCTTATTCTGACGACCTTTCGAATGTGCTCTGGAGAACGAAGTATGGTAAATATGGCCCCATGTAAACCCCTAAAGGTAGGGTTGAAAAGCCGTACGTAATTTATCCTGGAGACCAAAGAATTTATCCCGATGTACACTAGGTGCTCCGGTTGTGAAAAGATTTGAGGTTCAACGGAATAGCAATCTCCACCGGATAATAATACTGAAACAACCTCGGCTTTAGTTACAAACCCTTGCCAAAATGCCAGCTCGCAAAAATTCTTAAACACACTGTTGTGCACCAAATTCCCCTGTTCATTTAGGGGGAAGGTGAAGGGCTTAATACATAGCTGTCTTTAAACTTTTTTTCCCCATTACTCCTATTTATCCAGCTAGGGGACTCAGCGCGCAGAACTTGCAAACCACTCTTACCCGCGGCTCCCCGAAGCTAGGCTCTGCTTAGCGGCAACACCACGGTAACCACCTCGACCGGTGAGCTAAACCAGATGAGGATATCTGGGGGTGTGTCCACAAACCCGGCAATTCTGATCCCCTTCTCCTCCCCTTAACCACTTCAAAAAGTCCTACGGAGACGGCGACATGCAATCCGAATGGCGACCCAGGCAATCTTGGGTGGCTCAACAGTCGTGACTCAGTAGATTTCAGCAACCGTCTGCTTATCACCCCTTGGATGGGACTAGAAAAGGTTAAACAATTGCTGGGGTATTGTTATCCGCATGCTGACCCTGGCTCGCAGATGCATACACAAGGACGAAACAATCGATCAAACAATCCGCTCAACCAAACCGGCTGCTATAGTCCCGTCACACTGGCAACCTATAAGGTTCGTTCTTTTGGGAGGAACAAACGACTGAAGAGGACAGAGCTAGTCGCTCGAGAATTGGTAAATTAAAATTGTAAATCGCCGCTCTCAGCTCGACCCGATTATACGAACAGGGTCAGCTGAGGAAGGTAGATACCCGCTACACCTTATTGACGCTGGCGTTGCCTTTGGCATCCGAAACGACAAGGTAGGATGACTGCCCAATCTACCGCAGGGCAGCAGCGACAGACTAAGGACCCTGTACCTGCATCTTCGTCCATAGGCTGGATCGACAGAATGTGCTAGTGAAAAAGGCGATCCACGACGCCGATGGCTGGACGGATCATCGTCCCCCTCATCTCCAACAAGGGGCATTGACTGCAACATCGCAGGAGACAAAGGGTGGGTTAAATATTGTTCTATTGAGTTTGCCTCCTCACCACTTCGATTTCAGCACTCAGCTGACACATCGCCTGGACGAACTGCAAGATTCTAGAGGAAAAGACCACCAAGGAAACAAGATGGTGTCGACTGCGGAACGTTATCCACTCGACCGGCCTTGAAACGCGGGTAATCAACACCAGGATTGATAAGATAAAAACAACATGGATAGCATCAACCTAATTGCTAAGACAAACAGACTGCATAAGGCCTCCGTGGACTGCCGGCCCGACACAAACTAGGCGGCCTTCTGTATATGTTATCACTTTGTGTAGCAATGTTTGTGAGACCCCCCGAGTGGCCCGCAAGGCCGAGTAAATACAAGTGTACGCGGACTGCAACGAAACGGAGAACTTCTTCGCCCCCATCAAAGCCATTTACAGCCACTTTATAGATGAAAATGCGCCACTGCTCACCTATGACGAGACAGTAATTCTGACGGAGATGTCGCAAATTCTGAAGCGCTTAACGAAGCCTTTTATAAGTGTCCTTAACCACCCATCCAAGATCTCCGACACTACCATCGACCGGCTTACACAAGTGGAAATAAAACAGGACTGAATCTCCCGCCTTCGTTACGAGAAATCGTCCGAGATGTGCAACAACTTTCTAAGGAAAAAGCACTGGCATCCACCGAGATCCCGGCAGAAGTTTGCAATCGCGGCGTCCCCCGGCTGATAGACAAACTTACAACGAGAATCCAGGAGACGTGGTGCCAAGAAATAAATTCTCAGAATTTCAATGGTGAGAAAATCATCATCCCTACAAACAGAAAGGAACCGGTAGCTCTGTGATAACCAAAAAGGCAGCACGCTACTCAACAGCGGCCGGAAGATATTCAATCGCATTCTTTTTAGTCGTTTGAACGGACAGCTAGAACACGGACTGCTTTCGGTAAACAAACGTGGCTTCTGAAGACATCACGGAACAATCTACATGATCTTTGCCGCCCGTCAGTTACGATATTGGACGAAAGCCTTTGATGCGGTGACTCGCAAAGGACTGTGAAAACTCATGCTGAGTTTCGGCTGGCCTGAGCGATTTACACACACGGTACGTCAGCTCCACGCCGGGATGATGGCACGCGTCGCAGACAACGGTGAAGTCGCCAAAGCATTCGCAGTGACCAACGGAGTGAAGTAGCCCAGCGTTTTCGCTCCCACACTGTAGTATCTTGTTCTTTGCCCTGCTGAATAGGACGCCGATTGTGATAAGCGCCCTGGGATGGTCATCACCTACAGGACTGGCAAGGTTTTTTCTCAATAGCCGGTGCATACAGGCCCCAGCCGATTTATCCACGACTACTGTCCACGACCTGCTCTTCGCGAACGAGTGCGCACTCAAAACCGCGAATGCAGTGGATATGTTAAGGAGCATGAACTTCTAGGCCATCGGCTACGCCAACTTTGCGCTGAGAAGCAACACGAAAAAACGGTGATCCTGCACCAACTATCACACTATACTGAATATAACATTCCCCGAAAAAGATTTTAACGGCAACCAACTAAAAATCATGGACAACTTAGCCTATTTAGGCAGCACACTCTCACCCAGCACCAAGATTAACGACGAAGTTGCACATAGGATCTCCAAACCACGTCAGGCCTTCAGCCGACGGTAGGCCTCCATATGGAATCACCACAGCCTTCACCTGAACATCAAACTGAAGATTTACAAGGCAATTTTTGCTGACTCCTGTATGGAGCAGAGAACTGGAGTGTCAAGCCAGGAAACTCAAGACTTTCCATCTCAGCAGTCTCCGCAGACTACTGAAGCTGAGATAGCAAGACAGCATTCATGGTTCTGGAGCAGACAGGAAATCTCAGCATCCAAGCCATGTTGAGGTAACTGCAACTGCGATATAGAGACCAACTCGTTAGAATTGACGATGAACGAGTACCTAAATGATTCTTCTACGGAGATTTCCATACGGGTGCTCGCCGAGGAGGGCAAACACGAGGCCTCAAGGACCCCTTGATGAATTCTCTGAAACGATTGAAAATCAATTCGGCGACCTGGGACAACCACACCCAGGACCGTTCGGCCTGGAGAAGATCAGTGAGAACTGGCGCAGAAATCTATGAAGCAAACCAGATCACCGCTGCCAAAGCCATGACATCTCGCAAGTTACAAGCGCCTCCTTCCAACATGCTCAGGTTGCCAACAAACATTCCGCGTGTGATACAGTCTCGTCGGACATCTCAGGACCCAATGCTTTAACAACCTGACTACCCAGATGCTGCCTCCAAAAACGTCCCTATCGTCACTCTTTCCCCAACTCTCACGGCATCCACGACGACGAGCACCGTCGCCTCCATCATCCTTAGTACGATCACCCGAGACGACGACGACCAAAATCACCACGTTTCCCATTCCCACCATACGTGAGATCACTTTCGACACCCCGACAACTACTACCATCACCACCACCACCACCAGCCATGTGGACTCGTCCCCAAACTGTATTCATTGCGATCGCACATGTACCGCACGCATGGCCCTAGTCGGTAACTTGAAATTCCGTCGCACTGTGACCGGCAGACCAGTACTAGGAGCCCTTACATGCCCTCGCCACATCCGCCTCTACTCTCCGCACTGCCCACACACATTAACACGTCGCATGGCCCTATTTGGTCACATGCGCATCTACAAAGGCGAAATTCACCGTCATAACAATAGCTGGACGCAACTTGCGTATCCGATAACTCTCCCATTTCCAGCACTAACAATTCTCAATCCAACAGCACGGATTGCTCTAGCTGCATCCCTCCCTGAACCGAGTCTACAGCTCCCAATCTATCATTCCCTTATTATCACCGCAAACGCACATCACGCATAGACCTGGACGATCACTAACGATTCCGGCGCATAGAGACTGGCGAACCAGCACCAGGAGCACCAACATACAATCACCGCATCCGCGTCAACTGTCAATATTGCCCACGTACATTCAGTCATCGCATGGGCCTAATCGGTTATATGCGTCTCCAAGAAAACCTGCGGTAGAAAATCGCCAGCTGTAATGCATTACATCTCTCCACCACACGTGAGCAGGCCCAAAATCATACACCGCAAGCACCCGATTCGTACTTATCATGTACGCTGGAAGTATGTTCTTATGCTCGTTCTTCATGTGTTACCCCAGCATGAGACTATCAGTGCGCTAAATGGTGTGGCTTGGAAGGTTGCAAACTGGTGGGATAACTCGGACATCACAGACAGCCCCGTGTGTTCAAGTAGTGGCCGACCGGTGAACAGAGCGTCCGACTACAATGGCTGATTCTGAACATGCCACTCAAACGTGCTCCCAGCCGCCAAACCCCTTTAGGATGAAGTCCTGGTGTGTTGTATTTGGGGGGCCAGGTCGTGTATGTGGAAAGGCACTGACGAGGTTACTAGCTACTTCAGCCACTGCACCCATTCCCGAAACAGACAATTGACAGGCTCAGACAGTGAGTAGGGACCTGTGAAGGGGAATAAAGGGATTTCGAAGCCTGAGCGTATTTTCCTCATTATAAACAATCTGACGCGACTGAAGTTGTTATAATAGGCTTCTTAATTTGGGCTCTATGTTACTCTCCCTCAGTGGAATTCGAGCCGGTGGTGGCATGCTTAGGGGGCGAATTCTTGTCGTACTAGCTACGTGCACCGTCCACCGCCTCCAGTCAGCTTGACTTGGTCAGGACAACGGCCCAGGTTAAGGAGAAGAAGAAGAAGAAGAAGAAGAAGAAGAAGAAGAAGAAGGAGGAGGAGGAGGAGGAGGAGGAGGAGGAGGGGGGGATGAGGAGGAGGAGGAGGAGACAATGCAGTAGATGCAGTGCAAGTCTTATACGAATATAAAGTATACCACGCAAAAGTCACCGTCTCTGCGCCATCATGTTGCGGAACACACGGACTTTATCTCCGTTTCCCCGGGGTTTACGAAGGTTATACGCGGCAGTCTTATAGATATGTATTAAGAAAGGCGAAAAGTCAAAAGAGACCAGTTACTGGATTTTTACATTTTACTAGCTAAACACCCTCGGGTTTCATGGTGATACACAAATAGATCAAGAATTATAATCGGATTACCGATTCTCAGTCTCGTCGCAGGACTGGTTCAAAAGGAGCCTTGATTCCGACAAAATAACGTAAACTTAATTTTTTACGATAGGCATCAGAGCAAAGGAGCCTTCTTTGACTCCGACTAATACCCCGTCGTTGTGGGTAAGACATGTCACCTTTCGTTATTTTCCATTGGTAACGCAGTTTTTCAAAAAATGTAATAATGCTCAACAGTGTGACAAGCAGCAATTTAAGAGGGTAATTAAAATTCTCTATTAAATATTACGACCGCCTGCAAAAATGAGGCCTGAAGGCGGCCCTGGACAACAGCATTGACAGCTAGTCACTTAAACTCTTTCACATAACATGGCCTATGTTTCGATAAATTCCTTGAATTAAGGTGCACTGGTTACTTGCCCCGGTACTAATTTTCTTCATGCTCTATTTCAGAAGGGAGGCAAGATGACATGGTACAAGGGCAATCAGCTGTTCATCCAACTGAGCCATAAAACGACTATTGTGCGCAATTGTTATTTCCATCTAACCAATCTTAACTCGCCTGCATAGAACCTAGATCCTGTTGGCTATTTTTTCTTATTGAATATTGCACTTTTAAAGCAGTCTTTCATTATTGATCTTGCTGCCTCAATTTATTATCGAGAATAGAATGGAATCGGGAGACATGCGGTTAGATAGGGAGGGTGTATTTTAAGAAATTGGCGTCTCGCTGGGCGAAAGAAAGAAATTCGAGTTCCCCTCTCCGAATTGAGTCCGAAACCTGGCCAAACTCGTAGATGATTCGCATTGGAATTACTGTTTCCTCGAATTCGATTCGCGTTCGAATTTTTATGAGGGGAACTAGAGCAAGAAAGCTGCAGCGTTTTGCAGATAGTCTATATCATCTACGTTCTTGCTTTCAGCAAGTATTATTTACGCATTGTCAGAGTCACCATTCTTACTGCTATTCGCTGTTTCTGGTCGTTAACTTTCACAGTTCACTAAGCATGTACGTCACATGCAATCCTAAAGAAAACACTGCGTCATTCAGGCGGGCAAATGTTCACTTGACTTCTTATACCACAGCAAACAAGCCCCTTGCAAACAAAGAAACGTTATTCAAAGAAAGTACAGTGTATTCACTGAAAAATAAGGTAAACCAAAAATATATTCATATATGGTCATTATATTGTTTAGTGCATCTACTGTACGTAAATACTGCAAACATTGTGGCAATAAAACATTTACATCACTTACAACTCGTAATTGTATCAAATAAAGAAATAAGCAATGACAATATCGTGAAGAAAATTATAAATTGGCATTAAAGATCTTTAGAAAACAAAAATTATCAAACGACGTACTAGGAATGGTAGTAACAACCTCGCCAACTTGTAATTTATATAATATTGTCGTTTTTCCAGCCCCATCTAACCCGAGTATGAGTATTCGTCTTTCTCTTGTGCCAAAAAGTTTGTAAAATACACTAAAAAGTCCACCTTTAAAGTTAGCAACAGGAAAACTTCATTGATACCCATCAGGCTAGGTAACAACTCAGCTAGGTTGGCAGTGGTTCAACCGAGGACGAACAGTCTAATATTTGCAGCGGTAAAACTAATTTTTATTAGGACATAGTGGAGGATTTTCGCAGATTCGAAAAATTCGTTTGACCCACTTGTGAAAACTTGGCCACCTCGGTGGGATTCGAACCCAGGTCAGCAAGGTGAGGGCTAAAATACAGCCAAAGCTATAGCCAACTGAGCTACATGCGCCACCGTGAGCCGTGAGTATAATCACACTTGGGTCCCAAGTATATTTGGACCCAAAAGGGAGTAGTTAGTTGAGAATGGGAACTACTATTGAATTTTTCCACGCAATTTCAAGCGGTTTAGTGATTTGACGCTTTAAAAGCTGGTAAAGCGCAATTTTTGAACCCTTGCACGTGAGATATTATAACGTCTTATTCTAATGGTGAAGGTAAAATTCTGCTTGATCGATACTTCAAGTCACTGAGGGATCTGGAGGAAGCAATTAAGAATTTCAGTCAGGAAAGGGACATAAATTTAAGTCTATGTTTAGACAACTGGCTAATATTTTATGGCAAGGAGCTCTTAAAAATACACAATGGAATCTCCTTACGCCGAAAATTTTGTTTGCACAAGACTGAAATATGATTGCGTAATGGCTCATAGGAAAAGGTATGAGAATTTAACAGCATTAAATAAATATTTCTAGGGGTTTTGGTTGTGAAGCTTTTACGATGTAGTCCATAGACGGAAGGACAAAATCATTATTTTACCCTTGTGAAACATATTCCCATCCACAATTTGCGCGTTATATAACACACTTCTCCCTTCTTGTGTGTAATATTATTTTATAATTGTTTGTCTGATGCCCTGTAGTGTGACGGGGAGATAACCCTTTGTCCAACGTCAATTTTATGTCGACCTTTTTAATTTGCAGTGTCATTGACATCAATAGGGAGCCTAAAGGCTTCGCCTTTATTTCCCTTAATAAAACTGAACTGAACTGAATTGGCACTTTCTGTGTGCGCTTCAAATTCGGTTCGAAAATTTCAAGCTCAGGCGAATTTACTCTCTTCAACATTTTGGTCTACTGGATACTGGCGGACTTTCATTAAGCTTTGGATTGGAATCGGCACCATCTTTTTTTCATAAGCGTAGAGCAAGACGCCAGCCGAAACCACTGGTATCTTCCTAGCGGCTACTTGCCAGCCGCCAGTGCTTCCGTCACAACCAAATCAAAAAGGATCAGATTGAATGTTTATTCCTTTCAATTCGCGCCTGCGAATAATATCTCATATTCTTCCTCAGCAGTGCTCTACAATCATCTGACGCCATGAAAAAGGCTTCCTACTTGACAGGTTTTCTCCAAGAGCTGCTTCGAGGACCAAAAATGGCTGGGTTGTTTTTCCTTAACTTCATACATGGAATTTTATATATCCTTACAATTTTCTGAAAATACCGAGCAATATTCTAGAGGAGATTAAAAAGTTAAGAAACCAATAGCAATGAGCCATTCAGTCATAAAGAATACTTCTACAAATCTTCCAACACTGGGATTCGAACCCGTGGCCTCTCGCAACGAAGAACACCGGACTACCGACTGCGTCATGGGCGCACGGCCTACGAGCGAACAAATTAATTTATTAGCCATGAAAAACCAGCTGAGAATGATTTGTAATACATTTAGAATTTATATTTGCTTAGCGCAGGGAAGGCACTCTCTAAAACAATATTCGTAATGACATACAATTAGGACAATGTGTGCAGATAATATGTACAAATATTTAATGATTTAGGCAGAACTTGTCCTATTAGGGCACTAGTGAGCGATGTTTAAACACTAATTGTGATCTAGATAATAGACAGTGAAAAAACTCCTTCCTGGAAAATGGAGGCAGTTAAAAAAGCCTCCATTTTGAATAGAGGGTAGGAGAAAATACTGCGATGCCACGATGGCGCAGTCGGGTAGGCGTCGATCTTGTAGGAGCAGGGTCGCCATTTAAATCCCGCCGCGCGTACCAGAAAAAGTCAAGGTCAAGGTCAAGGCACGCAGCTCGTTTTTGAAAGCTAAGTGAAAGTTCTGATTTTTTCCTGATTTCCTTATCCAAAGCTTAAATTACTGCTTGATTTTTCGATAAAAACATTGCATTTTTAACACACTATCACCTCCTTATACCGGTGGTGCTCATCCTCTCCTAGAGGTGTGAACCTTTAGAGTCATTTTTTTCACCAGTTATAGCCTCGTTATTAGTCAGGTGGATCTGTTATACTAAGAAACTTTCTCAAGCACGTTTAAAAGGCCCTTAGTTAAATTTTTGGAAAAACCTTTGTCGCAGAATATTAGTTGCCTGATTTTTCCTAAGTTTGACCAAATTAAAGCCTCCTCTTAGCAAAAATGAGAACGAAAATCTCAGCTCGTCGCAAGCTCTCAGCCATTGAACCGAATCGTTGCTTGTTTGCATCTAGTAGTCACAGCAATGATATGCATATGCAACCAGTTCTTAAAGCTAAGCAGCTTGATATCTCTGCTTTACAAAATTGTAATGATTTTATGTTAAAGTTTGGATCAGTTCTCTCTTTACTGGGAAACTTATTTGACGGTGATATCTCTGCTCTACCCTCTCAGGAATGTCGGCGTCTGGACTCCCTCGTCCATTTGGTTGCCAGTGAAACATTAGACTGGTAGAAAAGAAATTATAATTTTCTTTTAAAAATGTTTCCCGAGACAGACGACCTATTGACATTGCCGTAGACTTCCCGTACTCGTGCAGGTTTAACATCAAAATAACGGAAGCCAAACGCCTCTCCTCACGTAGCAAAAATCCCCCTATATTATTCACCCTTTTTTCACCAATCGAGGTGGACTCTATATTTGCACAATGAGGTCACCTTTCTCGTTATCTAGAAGTTGCAAAATGTTTCCGTTTTCGAGATCTTTCACCGATTAAGAATTAAGAATTTATATTTGGTTAGCACCGGCAAGGCACTGTCTAAGCAAACATTAGTAACGAAATAAAGTTATGACAATGTATGCAGATCAAATGTACAAATACTTAATAACGTAGACATAACTTGTCCTGCTATGTCAACATTTAGCGATGTTTTGAAAATAATGGTGAACTAGAATAAATTGGTAGTGGAAAACACTCCTACATTAAAAATGGAGGCAGAGTTCAAAAAGGCCTTCATTTTTGAATAGAAGGTAGGAGAAAAAACCGCGTAGGAAAATAAGGTCCAGTGGTAGAGTAGGGTAAAACTGCAAAAGAATTTCAGAATTTCTCTTCGAATCGACCGCAGACGATTCTACTTCTGTCGAATGAATACTCTCAAACGTTAATAAGAGACTAGTCTTGACTCTTACCATTCTTACCCTGATACATTCATCCCAATTCTTAAAAGCTGTTTTAACTTCAAATTTTGCTATTTCTTAACCTTGGAAAACATGTTTGGTCGAACACTGCTTTTTAAGCAAACAAACAAAACAAAGTAAAAGAGGTTAATGAAAAGAGGAGTTATTTTAGGTTTTTTCTTGCGTTTTAAGAATTTAACGGCGCCCAAGCAGTGCCAAGTCAATAAACCTTTTTATTTATTTATTTATAATGAAACTTCGAGATGATTCGTTCTTGATCACTTAGGCGTATGAAACAAAATCTTATGAAAATGCATCAATGAACTTAAGTCCTCAGCATCTTAGGATCCAAAATTGAATTCTAATGATGGTAAGTATCCAAAGAAATGGCAGCGTTTTAGAATGTGGATCACCGAATGTGTACGTCCAAATGATTGCGTCGTTTGGAGGACTGGTGATATAAGGAGACATCATAGTTCACGGGCTACTCGAGGTAGCGAAAATATAGTTTCAAGAGGATCACTTTAATTCCCAATGGTCCTTTCTCAGAGTCATGGAGAAAGCTCCTGGGAAAAGATTAGGAAAATAAAAGGTTAATAGAATCAGTATAAAGATAAATGTGCAGTCTTCGCTTGAATGCAGATAGACTAGTTGACGACCTAATTTCAATTGACAAGTTATTTCAAAGAAAACTATACCTAGAAGCAAAGAAGAGAGAGCGTTTACACATAAAGGATGCAGGGGGAGGTATCATTAGTGCAGAATTTCTAAGGTTATAAGGAAGACTAACGGGGATAATGACAGAAAGCTTGGGGAGAGTTGAACTATTTTTAGTAGGAAAAGGAGACAAAAGCCTGCTTCAAGTCTCCTGACCCAAATAAATTTTAGCTTCGTTAGCTGGCATCTTGTTGAGTAGGAAGAAGTTGATAGAGTCGGAAATAGTATTTTTTGTGAAATGTCGTTGGACATTTTCAATTTTTGAACGGCTAGCTTCATTCATTAAACCGAAGAAGGACAGCAAAATTCAAGAATGGGAAGAACAAACAATCGATAAAGTCTTAATTTGATTTCAGGAAGGTAGAAATTATAAGAAATAAAGCCGAAAATCTGAGCAGCTTTGGCCGTAATTATATCGACATGAGGCGAAAGACCTTACTCATCGGTGTAGCTTAAGCCTTGATGGATGTACATTCAATCATAGGGCAACCTTCAAAAATAAGAGGTTGCGGCAGCCTTACAGGCCCAAAACTCGTGTTGTAAAACTTAGAATGTGATTACTTTATTAGCCATGCGGAGCTGCACCGAATGAATTTGTTCTAGGCACCGTTCGGTCGTAAAGTTAGAGAAGGAATACACGCATTTGAGGTCATCAGCATAAATAAAAGTTTGAAAATGTTTAACTATCGATGAAATATCATTTATATACAGTAAGAACAACAAAGGACCTATTACGGTTCCTTGAAGGACACCACTAACAATCGGGGTGGCACTTGAGTATGAGGACCCTTCTAAAACGTTATTTTTCGATCATTTTATTTATTATCTTATAAAGTCAGTAAGAGGACTACGAAATCCTATAGCTTCTAGCTTAGCTATAATTCATCTATGAGGCACTTTATCAAATGCCTTACTTAAATCAAAATAGATAACTACTACAGATAGATGAACATTAGGAAGAGAGGTTAGTAGATTAAGAAAAAAGCGGTCAGGTAAGAAGTCGTGTCGGGAAAAGTTGACACTTTGATTTCTAATGCAAAAATCCGTGATTTGTTTTGCAATTAGTTTTTTGAAGAGTTTAGCAAGAGAGGGCATTTTATGAACACCGCGATCGTTATGAATGTCCGAGCGGAAACCATATTTAAAAACTTGTATTTTTATATCAATAGCTGACTAAAAAAAGGACCCAGTAGCAGTACTCATGGATGGGAATGGCGTTGAAGTCGTTGAAAATTGCGGCAAAGCCGAGTATTTAGATCGTTTTTTTGCCTCGGTTTTCACTAGAGAACCGGAACTTCAGCTTGACCACGTCAACAGTGCTGTTAAAGATGCCAGTCCAGGAACCTCTCGTGGAACGAGAACTGCGAAATCTGAAAGAAGCGAAGTCATCTGGTCCGAACAATATACCGGCCAAGTTCTTGAAATAAATGGCCAGCGAAATGTCCAAACCACTAGCGCATATATTTAATTCGTCATTTGAATCAGGGAAACTGCCATCCGAATGGAAGGCAGCAAATATATACCCCATATACAAGAGTGATGCAAGATCTAATGTCAACAGTTGTCGGCCTGTCAGCCTAACCTCCATTTGCTGTAAAATAATGGATTCAATAATCAAGAAGGCAACCATGAAGCTCCTTGAACACAACCAAATACTCTCAGATCTCCAGCATGGCTTCAGACAGAATCGCTCCTGTCTTTCTAGATTATTACTCTCCACAGAGCAGTGGACTCGTGCACTGGACGAAAATGGTAGGGTTGACGTCATATACACTGATTTCAAGAAGGCGTTTGACAGTGTCCCACACAAACGTCTCATCTTCAAATTATCTGAAATCGGCATAAGAGAAATGCTGCTGACATGGATCGCAGACTTTCTTACAAATAGATTGCAAACTGTTTGCCTCGATACCTCGAAGTCAAGACCTACTCCGGTTCTAAGTGGTGTCCCCCAAGGCTCGGTATTAGGGCCGTTACTCTTCTTACTGTACATCAACGACTGTGTCGACGACCTGGATTGCAGTGCCATCATGTTTGCAGATGATGTTTAATTGTGGAGGGTCATCAGATCTGATTTCGATAGGCACGCACTTCAAGAGGATCTCAACCATCTTAGCAGCTGGTCTGCTCGTTTGCTCTTAGATTTTAACGTTGGGAAGTGTGTGGTCCTAAGACTGCGTACCAGAAGGACCAGTGAGGAGGATGATTCCTACCAATACATTCTCAATGGGCAGCTCCTTTCAATTGTTGAGGAACAGAAGGACCTCGGTGTTCTAATAAACTCCTCACTTAAACCATATTCACAGTGTTTAAAGGCAGCTAAACGCGCTACACAGGTCTTATTTGCGCTCAGACGTGGATTTGTGCAGATGGATAAGGAACTCTTCCGAAAAACCTACGGGATATATGTTCGATCTCACTTGGAATATGCCGTCCAGGCCTGGCGTCCGTGGTTTAAGAAGGATTATCTACAGCTGGAACGAGTGCAGGCGAGGGCTACGAAGATGGTCAATAATCTTAGTCATCTGCCTTACGAAGCCAGACTTGTTGAACTTGATTTGTTTCCTCTAAATTACAGGCAACTACGCGGTGACCTCATCCAAACCTACCGGATTGTCAGAGGCCGCGATTGTGCCCTAGAATTTGCTGACTTCTTCGAATTGGCTCGGACGGAACATCTGCGGGGTCATCCCTTTAAACTGCAGAGGACATTTGTCCACACGGAAGTCCGTCGGAACGCCTTTTCGCAGAGGGTCGTTGGAGCATGTAACGGAATCCCTGACGAGGTGGTCCTTTCAGAAACTGTTGACACATTTAAATTGAAACTAGATACTCATTTTCTGAGAAACTATTGTAAATATAATGAAGATTGTGTAAACAGTGGCAGGATGCGCCTGGCACACACATATCGATGACCCTATATTTTCATTTGTCAGATATATCACTGTAAACGTTTGTTTTATTGACATTTTTGCATGTGAATAGCGAGCTCAAGGGCGAAAGCCTACTTCCCTCAATAAAGTGTCTTAAAGTGACTATAATAGACATTTTCCAATAATCGGGGAAGAAACCATTTTCGAGAAATACTGATAATAGTTTGCTTATTAAAGGTGGACAATCCCTTCACTGTTTAATAAGTGAGTTTGGAATGTTATCAGTTCCAACCAAATGTGAATATTTAGGTGAGCTTTTTCTTTTTGAAAACTTGAAAGCAAGAAATTAATAGTTGTTAGAAGTGAATTTGAAGGCAGAGGAATTGTGGGAGTTGGGCTGGTTTCGGTGGTAAAGTGGTTGGCAAAAAAAGGAATTAAACAATTTTGCTTTGCCCAAATCGTCTGTAACAATTTTTTATTAAATTTGAGTAAGGGCGCAGTTACATTCAGACTCTTAACCGATGACCGAACATGGAAGCTTTGAGCATCAGATTTGGATGAATTGGCATCACTTAGTGCCTGAGACTCCCTACGCTTATCTCTCGCGAGCCTAATTTTCGATGCTGTTTCAAATATTTGTGCAATCCTTAAAATGAACTGACAAAAGAGCTTTTAAGATGAATCTTTAAGTTGCTTTTTGTAATTTTTTTAAGTCTGTTCTGTTGAAAATACGGAACAGTAGAAGAAGCTGTATTTAAATTAAAAATCTTAAACGTGATAAAAGCCTGGATTTTTTCTGTGAGGCTCTGCAATAGCTCACGGAAAAGTTTGGATCATTGATTGATAATATGCTATGCCAATCTAGAGTGCTTACGAAAATATTTATTATTTCATGGTTTGTGTTAGCAAAGTTAAGGTTATTGCATTTAACCTCAGGCTTCGTAAGAAGGGGGACTGGAAAACAAAAGTGAATTATTGCGTGAACACTTGTGAATAGATCACGATATAGATTCATACAGAGAGGGTGGACATCATTTGTAAAAATTGAATCTAAAATGTTGTCATTTCTAGTAACTGATCTGACCAGTTGGATTATGTTTAAAAAGTTAATAGTATCGAACAATTTCTGATGTTTAGGCGGAGAGGAATTTGCCTGCCAGTCAATGTGTGGCAGAGTAAAATCACCTACGATTATTTTGACATCAAATTGAGGGTCTGCAACTTTTTCAAATAGTTAACAGAGCTCATTTACATTGCCAGAATAACACGGATGCTTATAAATACTGCCAATTACCGCTTTTTTATTGTGTGGGGAGTGACTGAAGCAAAGCATTCATTTCCAGAAAAGGACGAAATGCTCAGCTGAAAAGGGAAATGTACAAAGGATGACTTAATATAAAGAAGGCAACCACCACCACGTTTTTCAGCGTGGTCTTGTCGGTACTAATTGAAATTATCTATAGCAAGTGTCGAGTCAGAAATAAGAGAATGAGCCCAGGATTCACTGATGCACAGCACATCTGGATCAACCTCAAAGACTACTGTTCTAAGTTCAGTCATCTTATTAACAACTGATCTCGCATTAAGTGAAACTTATCTGAGCGTATTCCTGAGTTGCATGTTACGCTCATTAGTATTTATAAAAAAGGATAATTTGGTGGCGGAGAAGAAAACTGAAAAGAAGAAACGAAAGGTGGGCAATCAAATTGCTCTGGTCTACAATTTGTCTAAATGTTAGTGTTAAGAGAACTGAGATTATTGTTCAACGGCATATTTGGATGAAAACCTTGGAATGGAAGGCTTTATTGTGGCACTTGAGAGATAGGGGGTGGAATAAAATAAGATTTGAGGGAAGTTAGCATAAATTGGTGGAAAAACGTGCATTTGAAAAAGGAATATTTGATTTCGAACAACTGTTAACATAATTAGAAGCGTTAATTATTTGGGGATTTCGGACATGTTTTGGGTTGGGAAAGACGCTAACGTTAGTGTTTGCAGCTGTTGTAGATGCTGAGGGGTTATCGGGTTTCCCATCGGTAATGACATTACTGATTTTAATGCCAAGAATCAGCCAATGATTCAGATTTACTAGGCGTTTTCTTAGGTTTAGTAGAGTTTGCAGCTATAGCAGGCATGGTTTGCTTTGGATGAGAAAGAAGTGGTGTTGACACAATTTCTCTTAAACCAGGAACAAGGTTAACGGGTGAAGATTCAACTGGAATCGAAATTGCTGTCGATTCGGAGGGCCGTGGGCTTGCATTAGCTAGAAGACCAACCTCTGCGATAACTTTTGGTATTGAAGGTGTAGACCAAGGCTTATTGTTTGCTAATGAGGGTGAAACCCGACGTTCCAATGGGGGTTTATCCCTACAGATAAAACAACTTGTTATTTTTCAAATAGTTAGCTGGGTGCTAGTGCTTAGAGAACATAAGGTCAACTTCAATCACTGAAAACATTTTAAACAGAATTGGTGGGTTTTTGCTACGGGAAGACAACTTTTTAGCTTTAGCGACTTTAAAGTTAAAGCCACATGAGTAAAGGAAATGAAATGCAACGTCCAGGGGGATTTTACTCTTGGGGGTGTTTTTTAAGAGATAATTGAATCTTCTCTTATTTTGGTCAATTGAATCAGTACTGTCCACGTTTAATAAAGGCTCTAGTTTCTCTCATTGTTGAGAAGTGAGTCAAGACAACTTTCCCTCAAATAGAGTACCAAGGATCCTGAAACGAGAACCATATTAAGACATAAAGGTATTAAAGTTTTCCAGGGTGTCAAGGTCTGCTTTCTTCATGCTTACGATGGAGCGAAGGAATGTGTCTCCCCTTTCGCATAGCTATTCGGCCTCGCAATCCATTATCCATGAGTCTGGTCATGGCTCTGCAAACCATAACGAGACGCTACAGCAATTTCCTTTAGTGCCCGGTTCAAAAACCATCCTTAACTTTACCTCCCACTTTTCTATCAACGAATCCATTAACGCCTTCTTCCTCACGAATAGGAATTTCAAACGCAGTTGCTATTAGCCATGTTGTAAGCCCGCCTTTAATGTCAGTTACTCCATCTACAGTGCCAATACCGATTGTTTCTCCGTTTCAAAGTAGTTTTTCTTGTATTCCTACAGTTGAATTAGTCCAAAAATCTGGGTCTAGTCCCCCTCGTTTCCATGCCGCGCTATCCACTCCAGTCTCAACTGTTAAATCTACTAAACTTATCAATAACCTGGGCAAGTCTAAGTATGCTCCTAACTTAAGTTCCAAAGAGAAAAATGTCATTTAATTTGAGAAACCTCCTAACCCTCCAGCATCTTCCATACATACCCAACATTTCCTTAGCAATTTTCTCCCAACCAAACAACATTTTAGGCTCCCCAATTTATTAACTCTACCCCCTTAAAATAGGTTTATTGATTTGGCACTGCTTGGGCGCCGTCAAATCTTTAGAACACTGGAAAAAACCTAAAAAAAACTCCTCTTTTCATTAACCACATTTGCTTTGGTTTGTTTGTTTGCTTAAAAAGCAGTTTTAAAAATGAGGAGTTTGTTTTAAGTAAAAAAAACCTGTTTTCCAAAGTTCAGAAATAGCGAAATTTGAAGTTAAAACAGCTTTACAGAATTGGGATGACTGTATCAGGGTAAGAATGTTTAGAGTCAAGATAAGTCTGTTATTGACATTCGAGAGTACTCATTCGACAGAGGTAGAAACGTCTGTAGTGTAGACGAGGGTAGAAACTGCTAAGAACCGAGGTGTACAAAATAAATTAACGCTAAGTGGAGAATTGTGTCTAAACTACAAACGACAAAAAGGACGGCAAAAATGTCAGAGGATTGTTAGAATGCAGACTCACGAAAAACGCAGCTTCTAGATAGCGAGTGTTGTTGAGGATTATAATGAACTCTGAGCTAGATCCAGAAAGCTATGCATCAAGGATGAGGAGCAGAATCAGAAGTGCAATTGAGACGGCGATCAGTAGAATGCAATCGAGAAATGAAGATCAATCGTTGCAATTGACTGCAAGTAATTGAGAGAGATCAGTACAATCAAGACTGCAGCGGCGACATGCAGCAGCGAAAACAGAAGACGACTAACATGCCGGTTGAAGCTGGCTGTTGTGTTTTTTTAGCACATTTAAAACAAGCAAACATAAAGATTCAGGTTAACAAGAAAGATACAAAGATGTAAATTGTACAAATACCTACACAACTCCTTCACCAGAGCGTTTGTTGTACAAAAAAACGCTCGATGAAAAAACAAAAATTATACGACAAAGTCCTTAAGATTGGCAGGAAAATGGATATGTCTACCAGAACGAGAGGAAAAGTATGTTGTGGTGAAGAAGAAGAAGCAAAACGTGTGGGTGGAGTTGTCGAGTGTGAAGGTTGAATGGAAGGGACTGACATAGGTGGAATGGATGGTGACGGTGCAGAGTAATTGGATGGAGCAACGGGCGGTGGGACGCACTCAAGATAAGCTGGCTTGAGTCTGTCGATGGAGACTGTGTCAGTCTTGTCAGCCTTCTGTATGACGTAATACTTGTCCATCCGTTGAAGCACCTTGTATGGGCCATCATAAGGGGAACAAAGAGGCTTGCGAACTGCGTCATGCCGGACGAAGACGAATGGAGCAGATTTAAGGTCGTCTTGCACAAAAACGCGTTTGGATGTCAAGCGAGTGGGAGTTGGACGCAATTAAGCCATGCACTGTTTCAATTGTTGAACGAAAGCATTCGACACGCTAGTGTCTACGGTGAGAGGCTGCAAAAATTCACCGGGAAGGCAGAGAGGTGCACCGTATACAAGTTCTGCCGTAGTACATTGAATGTCCTCTTTGACAGCTGATCGAATACCCAAAAGGACGAGGGGTAAGTTGTCACTCCATGCAGTTGTGTCTGAGTGAGACATCAGTGCTGTCTTAAGTTGACGATGCAGTCGTTCCACGAGGCCGTTAGAAGCAGGGTGATATGCCGTTGTCGTGATGTGCGCACACCTGAGAAGTTAAGTGAACTCACGGAAGAGACTAGATTGAAACTGACTTCCGCGGTCAGTGGTAATGGTGGCTGGCACACCAAAATTGTCAATCCAGTGATGCAGGAAGACCATGGCAATATTTTTCTGCCGAGGTATCCGATATCGGAATTGCAATTGGCCATCGTGAAACGGTCGATTGCTGTGAAAAATATGTGTGTACCCACGTGAAGATGGTAACGGCCCAACTAAGTCTAAGTGAACGTGATGGAATCGAACGTCCGGAACCGCAAATGTGCTCGGAGGGGAAAAGGTGTGGCGAAGCACTTTGTTTTTCTGGCACGCTAAAAATTGCCTATTCCAAAGGGCGATGTCGGAGTTCATCTTTGGCCAGAAAAAGCGAGCAGCAATAAGTTTGCGACAGGCGCGGATGCCAGGATGCGACAGAGAGTGAAAATGGTTAAACACTACCTTACGGTAGGATAATGGAACAACAGGTCGGGGAGTGCCTGTGGACCAGTCGCATAAAATCGTACCTGGTGATGCTGGACGTGGTGCATCTCGAAGCTGCAGAGTACTAGATTTTACGCAGATCAGCAATGGACTCGTCTTCTAGTTGGAGGTCTGCAAGCTTCGCCAGGTCGAATTTGGATGACGAGGTGTTGATGTCCGGTCTCGATAATGCATCAGCAACGACATTGTCGCTGCCCTCGGACATAGCGGATATCAGCAGTAAACTGCGAGATAGAGTCAAGGTGACGTACTTCTCGGGCGAGTACCTATCTGGTTTGGCCTTGAGGGCATAAGTAAGAGGTTTGTGGTCGGTATGAACCCGAAAATCTCTTCCCTC
The DNA here is from genome assembly GCA_017591395.1 of Schistocephalus solidus. NCBI lineage: Eukaryota > Metazoa > Platyhelminthes > Cestoda > Diphyllobothriidea > Diphyllobothriidae > Schistocephalus > Schistocephalus solidus. Next base: position 445,249 of record WEDG01006400.1, read on the forward strand.
TAATAGGTGACGAAAATGCCGGATAGCCAGGTATATAGCCAGGATCTCGCGAGAGAAAGAACTGCAGCGAGTCTGCACCCGTTGTAGCTTCTGTGAAAAATAAAGCCAATGGCTGCAACTGGTTATTCACCTGTTGATGTAAGACTGCGCGAAAGTACTGTTGGAAGCGTCAGTGGTCAAAATCAACTGCGTAGAAGCGTCAGAGTTGAGGTGGTGCAGCATGGTCGCATCAGTGAGTGCCTTCTTGGCTGCCTCAAAAAGCTGAGTGAGCTGCCGGTGAAAAGTTCAATCAGCTTGCCTTTCGACTTCAAAAAGATAAGTCAATGGAGCCAGTATTGTCGCACAGTTGGGAATGAAACGTCGGTTATAATTGCTAAGTTCAATGAAACGTCGCAGTTGTGTGAGGGTCTTCGGAGACGGAAAAGATAAAACGCTTTGCACCTTCTCTGAAATTGGTGTGATTACATGCTGATCGACATGATGACCAATAAAAATTAAGAGAAGGAACGCCAAAAAGACATTTTGTCGACGTTTAACTGCAAAACCATGTTGCTGGAAACGATCGAACACTTGACGCAAGTGTTATGCATGTTCCGCTGGCGAAGAACTTGCGACGAGTATGTCATCAATATAGACAAAGGTAAACGAAAGACCGCGCAAAACCTCATCAATAAACTGCTGGAAGGATTGGGCGGCGTTACGCAAAACCGAAAGGCATGCGGAGAAATTCGAACAAGCCAAAAAGGCGTTGTGATGGCGGTCTTGAGGGATGTCTTCCTCAGCGAACGGTATATGATGATATGCTCTCACAAGGTCGATCTTGGAGAAAATAGTCTTTCCAGCCAACATGTGAGAAAAATCGTGAATGTGAGGAATTGGATACGAACGGGGACAGTTGCTCTGTTCAAAGCACGATAATTCCCACATGGCCTCCAATCATTGGCTTATTTCTTGGGGACCATGTGCAGAGGAGAGGCCCATGGGCTGGAAGAAGGGCGAATAATCCCCAAATTTAGCATGTGTTTGAACTCACTTCTAGCCACTTGCAACTTTTCTGGATGAAGCCTACGTGGGTGGGCATGAACGGGTTGTCCTGTGGTAACTATGTGATGCTTAACTGTGTGCTGAACTTTTTCGGTAAACTGACTAGGTTTAGTGAGGGACGGATAGTCCTTCAAAAATGTCAGCAAATGGTGAACTTGGAATAGTCAAGTTTATGCCAACCGAAGGTTCAGAGGTGACCGTACCGACGGTGAAAATTCTGGTTGTAGTATCAATGAGTCGACGATGCTTCATATCAACTGAAAGGCCAAAATGTGAGAGGAAATCGGCTCCAATAATCGGTGACTGAACGTCGGCTAGGATAAAGACCCATTGGAAACATCGCCTTAGACCAAGGTCAAGAGTTAGGGACTGTTGTCCGAGTGTGTGTATGACGGTGTTGTTAGCAGCCTGCAATGAGAACTGCGAGGGCTTGAGGTGGTGACGCCTAGGAGGCGGGATAACACTAACCTCAGCACCGGTATCTACAAGAAAACGGAGACCACTCGACTTATCGGTGATGTAGAAGAGACGACTGGGTCGCGGTTGGCCAGCAGCAGTCGTCGCCATTACTGGCTGGCGTTGTCGTGGACCGATTTTTAAAGATAAGTGAACGGATTATTTTTACCGTATTTACTGCCCCTAGCAGTGAACTGTCTATTAATTGTTAGTTTAAAAAGCTCTTATTACTGCTACATATTATTTGTGGCGGCCATATAATCACTTGGACTAATTAGTTACACTTTGCATAAGTGTGGTTAAAATTGTGCTCAGTTTGTCGTTTTCTATTAACTGTTTGAAATCAGCTGCCATTTTAGCCTAATTAAGTATACTCTTGTAAAATTATTATCCCACGTTTTTCTTTTTAAGTAAACCAAAAATTCCGTCTACTAGCTTACGATGTCCCGCAAGCGACTCGCAAAAGACGAAAAGGTTGCAGCATCCTCCATCCTTGAGTAATAGAGTAATAGAAGGGGACCTATCTAGCGTATGCGAGACTTTGCAGCCCTCTGTAGATATTGTTAACTCTAAAATCCTTTCGTAAATCTGGAACCTCTTGATCCTCTGATTGCCTCAAGCCTACACCCTCGTCCTGCGTTAATCGATCGTCGTCCGACGAACTGGTAGATTTTTTTGCTTAAAGGAACTATAACCAATGCCTCTGACACAGTTATCCAACAGGCTTTTTCAAATTCATTGGGATAATTAGCTCCGAAACCGAAGAACGGATAAAAACGCAAGCATAATTTCATACTGCGTAATATTCCCAGTTACATATCTGCTTTCGGCGGCGCGCGTTTGTTTCTGGAAAGCAGTGGCTTTGGGATTCCGAGTCGCGTATGCTAAACGACTCCACTCGCTCAGTCGTAATGCCCCCATACTAGTCACGCTCTTTTTCCTTGATAGAAGTCGACTTCATACTCTAGGAAGGAGATTAGTAGAGAATTTTGTCGAAAAATGGCATTCCTCGGTTTCCCCTGACCTCACCCCCAATGCAGAGAAAAACTGAAAAATTTTTAAATTGTCGACAAGCAACAGAGAAATGACTAACGCTGTTGCCATGTTGAACAAATTGCCTCCAATCTCATCTACGGCTTCGCCATCTGAAGCTCCAGCTAACTCTGCACGGAAACCAACCTTGATTAATCTTTTGGGATCTCAAGAAAAACAGTACTTCTTTTTTCGTTCTCAAGACGGCAGTACTCCGCCTATTACCATACCAAGTTTACCAGTTACTCCTGGTAAACCAACGCAGATTTCTAGCTCCAAGACAAGTCCGGCTAAAGTCTCAACAACTCGAAAAACCGCAAAAATTTAGTCTCTCCACGAAAAACTACTCCGTTACTATCGCCTATTTCTCCCAAAAAAATCCCCATCCCAACAACATCGAATTTCCAGCTATCACCCAGGTCTCATACTGAGGCCGATAAACGAAACATACAAGCATTCTCGCCCAAAAAAATAGTGCTTCTGTGCCACCCACAGCAGTGCATCTCCCCACCCCGTAGCCAATTTTTCGCTACGGTCGTTTCCCCAGTTGTCTCTCAATACGAAGGGTCCTGCTGGACTACTAGACTCACCTGACCTTCTGTGTCACCTTAATAGTAATAATTTGCAGTATCCTGTCCAGGGATTTCCCGGTCATGCCCCCAATAGCTAGCAGTTGTGCTCAGTTCCCCTTTCTGTCATTTCCACCTCCATATTTTTACTCCGATTCACCCGCATCAGGCGCGTATGATCCCACCTTTTTTCCAGTACAGGGCGGGAGCACCCGCCCCCAACGTTCAGTGGCCCGTGAACCACTGGATGAATTAGCCACTCTCCCTAAAAACAACCACCTTGCCCACTTAAACTGTTCGTTCTAAATGCTAGATCCTTGCTCAATAAAATGCCCCTGCTTCAGACTCTAGTCTTTGTCCACTGTCCAGATATCGTTATAGTAACTGAAACATGGGCAACACCTTCCGTAGCTGACCCCGAACTCTCTCTTATAGGTTATAATTGTACTCGAAATGATCGCCGTAATAGTCGTGGTGGAGGAAGCTGTATCTACATTAAACAAGCGCTGCAATTTCGGACCTTAGATCATCCACAATTTACTGCGGTTGACGAGAGCTGCTGGCTTCAAATTACCTTAAAAAATAGGAACACTTTACTCATTGGTTGTGTCTATTGCCCGCCCAATACCAGTGAGGATTTCTGATCTTCGTCTCTCACAAGCATTCCATGCCGCAGTTGACTTAAATTTTTAAGTATTGCTTAATTGCAGGTGATTTCAACCTTCCTGACATTCGCTGGTTTCCGGTCCCCTCCGGCCCCAGAAAGTTCGAGGACTTTCTCGAGGCCGTAGATATTGGCATGTGGACCCAGGTTGTTGACTTCCCTACCCGAGGATCAAGCATACTTGATCTAATCTTCTGCAGAGGCTGCCTGCCTTTGACAGTGTCATCATTAGGCCCACTTGGGAGCTCAGACCATGATATCGTTGTTTCTACACTACAACTCGAAACCGATGAAACGCCTTCCAAGAAATATAGCTTTTCTTTGATTTTCGATTAGCGCTTTCGACAGAATTATTGATACATCTTAACTCCCACGACTGGACTAATTTCTTTATGTGTCAGGATGTGAACACCTGTACCGGTATGCTTTACCAAGTTTAAGATCCACTTATTTCTCGTTTTGTTCCCCGTAAGAAATTAATTAATGTCGCGGATGAGGTTTATCTCCCTTTATCTTTTCGCCGTAGGTTGCGTAAACTCTCTCGTCGATTCCATTTGCAAAACGACATTTCCGTTCTGCCCTTGATTCACCGTATTTTTGAGCAGGCCAAGAGGCTAACCGAAGAAAAACGGCTAGCTGAAGAGGTCAAATATGTCGAAAACCGTTCGTTAAATGTAGCGAAACTTTTTTCACGCGCAATTAGAACCCATAGTAAAACATGGCACCCCGTACTACTGGATTCCATTGGCAATCCTGTAGTTGATGACAAATTGACGGCTGATAGTTTTAACGTTTTCTTGTCCAGAACATTTATTGAAAATTCGACCGCTCCCCGTCCGCCCATCCAGGTTTGGACCGGTGCCGTCCTCGAAACCATAACTTTTACCCTCTGGGACGTAACCGTAGCCATTCGACGTTTTCGTCAATCTTATAGTCCTGGACCAGATGGCGTACCGATCAGTATTATAAAGGCGGATGCTAATGATATTTTCCGTCACTTCTATGTAAGATATTTAATCTAGCTCTTGAAAGTGAAACCTTTTCCCAGTGTATGGAAGGAATCGCATATTCTACCTATCCCCAAACGCGGCCAATCTACGTCATTTGACGATTTTAGGCCAATCAACACACTGTCCGCAGCTTCGAAAATCCTGGAGACCTTGATCAAAGATAAGATGATGTATCATTTAACTGAGAATAACCTATTGAGTGCAGCCCAGCATGGGTTCCTCAAAACTAGGTCTTGTGACACATGTCAGCTCTCTTTCTTTGATCATGTTCTACAATCTAGGGATAATGGCTTTGCACTTTACATAGTCTATTTCGATTTCACCAAGGCCTTCGATCGTGTTGACCATGCCCTTCTTCTCCTGAAACTCTCCTCTTTCGGTATATGTGGTAAACTTCTGAGCTTGATATCTTCTTACCTGAGCTCTCGTACACAACATGTTAAGATCTCCAATGCTATCTCAAACTCGGCACGTGTGAGGAGTGGAGTTATTCAGGGTAGTGTGCTAGGCCCGCTTTTATTTTTGTCTTTTTGTCAATGATGTGCCAGGTTTATTTCGAAATGGTAGGCCCTTTATGTATGCCGACGATTTAAAAGTTGCCTATCGATACAAGCCGGCAGATCGCGACACCGTGCTTGATCTATTAAAAAATGATCTCGAGGCCTTTGCCCAGTGGTGCTGCACATGGCGCCTTTCCCTTTCTTGGCACAAATGTTCCGTTATGGTTGTCGGTGACAACCATCAGCCTCATCTAAGCATAGATGGCCACGATATAAATGTACCTGGCGTTGTTAAGGACCTGGGCATATCATATTCCAACGGTCTCAATCTTTTCAGAGCATTGCGCCCTGATTGTCTCCAAAGCACGCAGAACTGCCGGGTTTATCCTCCGAAATTTTAAAACTATTGATATTAGACTCCGCCTTTATAAAATGTACGTTAGACCTGGCCTGGAATACTGCTCGTTTCTATTTAGCCTTCTGCGCGCTAGCGAACGGAAGAAAATAGAATCGGTCCAACACTTCTTCACGAAAAGAATTTTATCGTTGGAGCACCGTAATCTGTCGTATCAAGAACGCTGTGGGCTTGTTAACATTGATCCCTTATGGTTTCGCCGAGTGCAGAAGGGACTATTTTGCTGTTTAAGCTTTTGAATAATCGTACATTTAATCCCCTTATCACTGTGAGGCAGCTTGACCATCCTCGGCGCAGCAGTCATCGCAATGTCTTTTTTATTTCTTCCATTAGCTCGCACAGTTAAGTATCGACGGTTCTTTTCGGTAAACGCCATGGCCATGTGGAATAAACTTCCCCATAATATAAAAGTCCAACGGAGTTATTCTTTGTTTAAGATTACCATTACTAGTTTTTTGCATTCAGAACAGTTTCCAAGAATTCTGGGCGCCGACACGGTAGAATCTGTTTTCCTGTTCGACGGAGTGCGCGGCATCTGAACTCGATCCCAGGTGTTACCTTGAGGGATACGGCACCGTCTCTGCAGCCTGCACCCGTTGACTTCTTCGGCAGACAGTGAGCGACCGTACACGGATGCTTTCTTGCCTGAGGCAGAATCCCGGTTCCTAGCAAAGACAGAGAGACTGCATACAGACTGCAATTGTGTTAGCCCTTCCCTGATCTGAATTGCTATCATCCTTACAGGCGGCAGTTTTTTTCTCCTGAATAACATGAAAATAGGAAAAACACTTATAATGATATATATTCAGGAGTTTTTTTCACTGCCAGCCTCTACCCACTGAATATTTCATCTGACAATGCCTGTAAACCGGTATTAAATACAACTATAATTATTATTATTATTATTATTATTATTATTATTATTATTATCATAGGCAATACAGAGGGGATATTTTATTTTATTTATTTTTTGCCAGTTTACAGGCAAGGTCAAAAAAATATATACAGTAGAGGGTCAAGTTGACATTGGAAAAACTCCTGATCGTTGTTTCAGGTGTTTTCAGGAGAAAAAACTGCAGCTTATTGAGTAATTAAAGTTCTGGACATGGACGCGTTAAAATAGGTGCCCAGTGAAGAACCTCTCCATTCAGTGTTACGGATCCGGTATTCTGCACCAGCAGGTATGTCGGCGAGCGGCTGTTCGCTGTTGACTGAGAAATAAGCCGATTGAGGTCTGCAGAGCCAGTAATATTGCCCTCAGCATGAAGACCGGCACAGGATTCAGAGTCCGTGAACGCCATCAGAACCGAAGAGAGCTTCAACAGAGTCAGCACCAAAAGTTTGGGAAGGTGTCCTGAATGTAGAAAACTAGTGAGAGTTCGCGTAAACAAGGGATAGCTTTGCTGAATTTTGATACTTCTAGGTAGCTTATTCCAGATTGCTATAGCGTTTACCGAAAAAAACTGTCGGTATCTAACTGTGCGTGCCAAAGGAAGAAATAAAAATACATCTCGATGACTGGTGCGCCGAGAGTGGTCGAGGTGCCTCAGAGATGTAAGGGGGTTAAATGTACGACTGTTTAGTAGTTTAGACAGTAAAAATAGTCCCTTCTGTAATCTGCGAAGCCAGAGCGTGTCAAGGCTTGTAAGCTCACAGCGTTGGTGATAGGACAGGTTTCGGTGATCTGAATAGAAAACTCTTTTTGTAAAGAAGTGTAGGACTGATTCTATCTTCTTTCGTTCACTAGCGTGCAGGAGACTAAGAAGAAACGAGCAGTATTCCAGACTAGGCCTGACATACATTTTATAGAGGCTGATTCTAATTTTGACGGTTTTAAAATTTCTGAGAATAAACCCAGTAGTTTGGCGTGCTTTCGAGACAATCAGGGCGCAGTGCTCTGACAGATTAAGACTACTAGAGTATGATATGCCCAGATCCTTTATAACTCCGGGCACGTTTAGATCGTGACCATTTATGCTAAGGGTGAGGCTGATGGTTGTCGCCAATAACCATAACGGAGCACTTTTGCCAAGAAAGTGAGAGGCGCCATGTGCGACACCACTGAGCGAAGGCCTGAAGATCCGTTTTTAAGAGCTCAAGCACGATGTTGCGATCAACCGGTTTATATCGATAGGCAACTTTTAAATCGTCAGCGTACATAAAGGGCCTACCATACTGAAAACAATCAGGAACATCGTTGACAAAAAGGCAAAAATAGAAGCGGGCCGAGCACGCTGCCCTGAAAAACTCCGCTCCTCACATGCGTGGGGTTGGAGATAACATCAGAAATTTTAACCCGTTGTGCGCGAGCATTCGATTAGGAAAATATTAAGTTCAGAAGCTTGTTACCTATGCCGAAGGAGGCAAGTTTCAGCAGTAGGAGATCATGGTCAACACGATCCAAAGCCTTCGTGAAATCGAAGTTAACGGTGTAAATTGCAAAACCGTTGTCTCTAGATTGTAGCACATGATCAAAGAAAGAGAGCTGGCAAGTGTCACAAGACCTTTTTTCGAGAAAAACCATGCTGAGCCGCATTAAGTAGGTTATTCTCTATTAGGTGACGCATCATCTTGTCTTTGATTAAGGTCTCGAAGATCTTCGCAACATTTAACGAAGGGTTTTCGGCCAAGTTAACCTCATCGGCTTGTCATTTTTCGTCAGAGCCTCTTAGCCTCTTCAAAGATTTTCTGGATCAAGGGCAGGACGGAGGTGTCGTTTTGTAGATGAAAACGACGGGAGAGTCTACGCAGTCTACGGCTGAATGATAAAGTGAGGTAGACTTCATCCTTGACATTAATTATTTTCTTACGGGGAACAAAATGAGAAATGAGTGGACCTAGAACTTTGTAAAAAGTATCAGTACAACTATTCACATCCGAACATACAAAGAAGTTAGTCCAGTCGTAGGAATGTAGGTGTGTAAGCAATTCCCTCATATTTACTGATCTGAAATCACTGAAAAAGCTATATTTTTTGGGAAAAGTTTCAGCAGCCTCTAGTTCTAGTGTAGAAAAGAACAATAGTATTATCAGAATTCCCAAGTGGATCTGACATCCTCCACAAAAATTACGATCAAGTATGTTTGATCCTAGGGTGGGAATACCAACTACCTGGTCCCACATGCCTATATCTATGGCCTCAAGTAGGTCTTCGAACTTTGCAGGACCGGCAGTTGGAAATTAGTGAACTTCAGGAAGATTGAAGTCACCTGCAATCAAGCAGTGCTTCAGATTTAAGTCAGCTACGTCGTGCAATGCCGGCGAGAGACAAAGATCGTAATCCTCGCTGGTATTGGGTGGGCGATAGACACTAACAACGAGTAAAGAGACGTTATCTTTTAGAACTACTCGGAACTATCTGTCTAACCCTTATTTTGAGATTTGCCTCGCCAATGCCCTGCCAAATTCTATTAGAAATAATCGAACCATACGAGAATTTAAAAAAAAAATCAAACAATATATGTTAAATAATTGCACACATCTATTTTGTGAATAAGATAGGGCGTTTTTCAACTCAGTTCTTCAACATAGAATTCGGGCCGAAAGGGCTCTGACGCGGCAGTTACTGTTGGCGATAGCTTCTTCAATCCTGAGTTCTCCCGATGAGATGCCTTATCTGCACCTAGAAGTCAAGCTGAAAATCCAAACGTACTTTGCGTGCGGTGATGGCCATTTCACTAGAACCGGATACTCAGGCCAGAATCTCCCACGATTAGTTATTTCATGTCCTTTTATAAACCACCTACGACGACCTGCAATGCACACAGAGATTAAGAATCTTATCATCTGGTTATGTGGTACACCCTCTGGTTATGGGCAAGCTATACGTGGTGGTTAGTGACCTACAAGACTCATAAATACCTATCTTCTAGCTATGCAGAAGGGCTCTCAATTTAATGATTTATATTTCCATTATCTAAAAGCAGCTTTTTTTCTATTGTTAAAACTATTTAAAAAAATTATGATAACTTTACATTTTAAAATGTTTTTGGATAGCGTCTTTATTTTTTTATGTATAATTTTTATGATTAGTAAACAATTTGCTTTAAAACTTACTTGCAAAACTTATTATTTTTTTATCTCTGTCTGTTAGTAGTATGCTTTTTCCGTTTTTAACATCATTTATGCTCTATGTTATTCGAATGCGCAATGAGCCGCACGTCTAGGTTTTTTGATATAGCTTTATGAAACGAATGGTACTAGCTGTTTCATACAGCTAGATCAAACTTAATCAACACTATGATATATAATACAAATATGAAGACTGTATGACTGCATTGAAAGTTTCTTACCGTTGAACTCTTCTTGCTCCTAATCTATTTTCACCTTTTTAGCAATCAGTCAACTAAGTCTAATTATTCGGCAGACCCCACACCGGAATCGACTGCGCTCGCATCTGATTGGAAGTACCTTTCCCTTCGAATCGACCGCAGACGTTTCTACCTCTGTCAAATGAATACCCTCGAACGTCAATAACAGACTAGTCTTGACTCTAAACATTATTTCCCTGATACATTCATCTTCATTCTGTATAGATGTTTACTTCATTTTTTCTATTTCTAAACCTTGGAAACAGGTTTTTTTACTTAAAAACAAACTCGTCATTTCAACACTGCTATTTAAGCAAACAAACAAACCAAAGCTTAAGTGTTTAATGAAAAGAGGAGTTTGTTTTAGGTTTTTTCCTGTGTTCTAAGGATTTGACGGCGCCAAGCAGTGCCAAATCAATAAACCTATTTATTTTATTCTAAAAAACTCCTAACTCAAGCCATCTTCACAGTGTGTAAAGGCAGCTAAACGCGCAAAACAAGTTTTATTTGCACTCAGACGTGGATTTGTGCAGATTGATTAGGAAATATTCCAAAAAACCTATGGAGCATTTGTTCGATCTCACTTGGAATATGCCGTCCAGGCCTGGCGTCCGTGGTTTAAAAAGGATTATCTACAGCTCAAACGAGTACAGGCGAGGGCTACGAAGATGGTCAAGAATCTTAGTCATCTGCCTTACGAAACCAGACTAGTTGAATTTGATTTGTTTCCTCTCAATTACAGGCAAATACGCGGTGACCTCATCCAAACCTACCGGATTATCAGAGGCCACGAGTGTGCCCTAGAATTTGCTGACTTCTTCGAATTGGCTGAGACGGAACATCTGCGCGGTCATCCCTTTAAACTGCAGAGGAAGTTGGTTTCACACGGATTTCCGTCGGAATTTCCTTTTCACAGAGGGTCGTTGGTGCATGGAACGGACTCCCTGATGATGTGGTCCTTTCAGAAACTGTTGACACATTTAAATGCAAACTGGATACTCATTTTCTGAGAAACTATTGATCATATTATGAAGCCTGTGTCAGTAGTGGCAGCTTCTGACTGGCCCACACATATCAATGACCTTACCTTTTCATTTGTCAGAGTTATTGCTGTAAACATTTATTCTTTTATCCTTTTTGAATGTGAATAGGGAGCTCAAGGGCGAAAGCTTATTCCCTTGATAAAGTGACTTAAAGACTAGGATCATATCCCCTCTGTATTGCCTATAAGAGAGAGGAAAATTTTTTGTCTTTCTAGTTGGCCCTCATAGGGTAAGCATTCCAATCCACTAACTAGTGTCGTCGTATTCTATTGAACTTTCTCCAGCAGAACGTAGTCATGTTTCATCCAGGGGTGCCATGCCTGAAAGCAATATTCCAACACCGGCCGGGTTAATGTTCCAAACGCGCGCCCAAAAAGCTCTTCGTAAAAATTAACGAAGGATCTCCTCATCGCTCCTAATATACACATAGCTTTTTCTGCTATATTTGCACAGTGTGACGATGGTTTGAGAGTGGGTGTTAAGAAGTGGAAGCATGCCTGACCACATATCGATGACCTTACGTTTTAATTTATCAGAGTAAGTGCTGTAAATGTTTATTCTTTATCATTTTTGAATGTGAATAGGAGCTGAAGAGCGAAAGCCCAAATCCCCTCAATAAAGTGACAGAAAGTGACTAAAAGTGAAAGTGACATTGAGGCATGGTAAACCCGCTTCTTTAGTAGACAACCATATTGCTTTCGGATGTACACGCCAGTTTATCTGTTTTGATTGACACTTTTAACCCATGTGTAACGTGTTTTGAATACTTCTCCTCCCTAACACCCTTTTCCTGTCTCGTTTAAACAGCTTATAGCCTGACATGGTTAATTCATGGTCAGCTAAGTGTTGGGACAACCAGGTTTCTGTTATAGAGAGCACGTCTGGAGATTGATCACAGAGGTGGATCCCAGCTCGTCGAACTCTGATAACATGCTCTGCACATTGGTGGACATGAATTTTAATTCTGTTTATGGGACATGAGATCACTATGGCGGTCGAACCTCCAGTTATTGCGCCGGCTGCGTGGTCATCTGTACCGATCCGTTCAATGGAAGAATGATGGACGCTGCCCTACTTTGTTATTGTAGATAACCAAGTTGTGTTCCCCCTCCGCTGAGCTTCTTTTTAATTCTAAGAACTGGTATACAAAATTTCAGTTTCTGCTGATGAAATTTCCATTTAAAATCACCTGGGTTGGAGGTTTTTATTCTAAAATGCCTAGAGAATGAACGTGGATTTTACGCTACTAACCAGCAGAATTTAAAGTCGGGGACGTGTAAATTCTGCTGCATTTTTAAACTGTTTTCGAAGGTGCTTGGAATGTTTTGATAATCTAAATTGACTGACAGTGTTCCAAAATGGTGGTAAATAGACCTAAGAAGAGTGC